>JAEIFV010001688.1:0-24706 GCA_018904265.1 Lordiphosa collinella | reverse complement strand
ATTAGAAATAGGCAGCTGTTTTTACTGTTTTTGGGAAGCAAATCATCGAATCATCATATTTTTGAATTTCACCACAAGAGCTATAAAAAGAGTGTATCTTCATTGATAAAAATCATAGAATTGTTTGGGATAGCTGATTTCAAAGCTAAGGAGTTGTACTTTCCGATAGTACAAAAAAGGGATCCACACAATAGAATGGATTTACGAAAAGCGCGCCAAATAAAGAGGGTCAAAATAGGCACTTATACACCGAAAAAAAAATGCGGGAAAAATTTTGAAGACTAAAAATATGGGAAAGTTAACTTCGGCTCGGCCAAAGTTTTTGTATACCTAACAGATTCCATTGTAAACAAAAAAGTTTTTTCTAAGACTACAGCGCATTACTTTTCTATGGGATATACTATAAGATGTCTGATTTCAAATAAACTTGCTGAAATCATAGAAACGCATATTACACTGTTAGCTCCACGAAATTTGGAGGCAGTCCCATTTAAAACAAGAGTTTTTCTCCACTAGAACTTCTTTTTCGACCGATCATTCATACTTTTGTAGAATGTGTAAAGTAAATAAAATAAGTGTATGCCAAGGACAAGGACGTTTTCTTAAAAGCAAAAAGTTTTTCTCACTTTAGAACTAGTTTTTCGACCGATCGTCCCTATGGCAGCTATATGCTACAATCGTCAGATTTCGCCCAAACTTTGTAGAATTGTGTAAAGTATATAAAAAATAAGTGTATGCCAATGATAAGGACGATTTTCATTACACAAACAAAAAAGTTTTTCTCACTAGAACTAGTTTTTCGACCGATCGTTCCAATGGCAGCTACATAATATAGTCATTAGAATTCGACCAAACTTAGTTAAAATCATGGGAAAGGATAGTAAACTAAAATACACGTACTTTGGAGGCGTTTTTAATATAAACAAAAAAGTTTTTCTCTGAGAAAGCTTCTTCGACCAGTGTTTCTATGGCAGCTATATGCCATGAGTCGCATCCCGATCCGACCGGTTCCGACAAATGTGCAGCGTATTTGTACCAAAAGACTGTTACAAAGTTTGGTGAGGATAGGTTCCGTGTGGAGGAGATAGCATAGAAACAGACAGACGGACGGACGGACAGACGGACTAGGCTAAATGGTCAAAACGATACAATGCTGATCAAGAATATACACTTTATGTGGTCCGGGATGCTTCTGCCTCCAACCGTTACAACCATCGGACAATTTTATAATACCCTCTGCAAGGCAATAAAAATGGGTTAAGTTGAAATTCTATGCCCAAAAGTATGCTAGGAAAAAAACTATCCGGGGTGACACAGAAATCTCTAGTGATTTTCGTATAAACGTCTGCATTTCAATTTTATATTCTTTATCTTTATATGAAAAGTGACAAAGCATATCTTCGGTTGCTAAGATCAGATGGTGAATGGATCTACTACCTAAGTATACTTGGCTTTGAACCGCGATCGGTTTCATTCGCTCAACTTTCATCATATAATCTAGTAGCCTAACATTTTGCAAGGCACTTTACATATAAATGCAAGCAGTTTTACTCTGAAATACAAGCGTTTGTACGCGCAAATCATAAAAGTTTCGTGTCACCCCGATAGAACAAGATTCCGTCAGAAGAAACAATAAATCAAAAGGTGATGCAATTTGGTTCTTAGTGGGATAACGCGACCAGGGCTAACCTTTAAAAATCAAAGGAAGGTTTGAACCAAACTCCATGCCGGCTGCAAACCGGCTTTGGGCGAACCAGTTCTGAGCCCGAAATTCCCGGGTGAACACGGTGAACAGAACACTTGAACCGAAACTCTTTAAAAATAAAGTTGAACCTACGGACTGAGTCAATTTTTTATGCAACTGCCTTGCCCGTTGCGGAAAACCCTCGGAGCAATGGATTACAGGGCGCCCCACCTCTGGCTTAGCGACTTCTCTTCTGTTATCTGATTTTGGGCATCCGACTAACTCTTACAATCGGCACGCAAGTTCAATAAAGCATATAAACCACGGGGAATAGCTCGGAATCTCCACCACAAACGCCTCCATATTAAAAGATCCTTCCTCCAAAGCTATTAAATGATTCCTAAGGCCAAGAGCCATTTGGCCCTGTTCCGAATTCCGAGTCAGGTTTCTTGCTTTAAAACAGTTTGTATTTCAAGAGTTTAAGCTTTTCAATCTTATATGGAATGTGACAAGCATTTCCAACGGTTACTAGATTAGGTTTGACGAAGGAAATTTAGATTGCTTTAACTGGCTGAAACGAATTTGTACTCACTGCCAAGTGGATTCAAATTGTCAATAAAGATAACTGAATAATAATACAGATATTCCGCTTACTTTTCATATCAAATTAGGGCTTTAAATAAGAACAAGCAAAGGTTTTCTGAAAACCGACCAGCTTTCTGGCTCAGCTTCAATCGAATGTTTTTCATATTTTAGCATTTCCATGTAGCATTCTTCAAAATCGCTTCCTGATCCAAAAACAACCCAATCCTTTGATTTGTGTTGTTCTAAAAAAGTGCTGTTCTTGTAAAAAACGAGATTAATTTGATTACTATGGGCTGATGCAAGGTGCATAACAAAAACTATTTCAAATAGAAAAACCTTTAGAACTTCAAATTTCCAAATCATGATCATGAATTTTTAGAAAAACTATTGTGAGGATTGCCAGCCTGCTTTTAAATATAGAGTTCTAAACACACATTGATGACAAATAATAATGCAGAATTAAGCATTTTAACAGGTTCGGTTCAAATAGATTCGCAGCCTATGAACTAATTCAACCAGCCCCACTTCCAGCAAAAACTTGATTCGTTTTCAGATCGTCAGAGTTAATAGTCATTCCTGCAGACAGAGTGAAAACGACACATGCAAACGGGCTGAGTGTGTGCACTTCCGCATAGGGGCAAACCAGGTTTGGTTTTCTGTTTTAACTGGTGACCCAACAACAATTTCATTGATTTTTGTTTGTTGCTTTACCCAGTTTCAAATGCACTTTCTTTTTGTAGCGAGTATTTTTCTAAGAATGTCCACAATTTCTTTCATCAGCAGCCGGGTCGAATAAGCCACGTTTGTCATTCCATGCATGAACAAGCAGATTTCAGGAATGGTTAAGGGGTTCGATATGTTTGTAAGGATCGGATGAACGTCATAAGTTATGAAACCGAAAAGAGGCTTTCGCTGCAGTGCCAGTAGCGGCGCTGGTGATAGCCCAAAATGCATACTGTGCACACTTTTGTTGGTACTGGGTATATTATTGTGGAGACTGGCCCGACTTTCTTACTTGTTTCTTAACAAAAACTTTCTCAAAGCGATCTTGATCGCTTGAGAAGAAGCTGAAACAGTATGTTGGTTTAGATTAGTAAGAAACCCGTCAAATAACAAGAACACAAGGAGCTTTCAGGTTTCAAACACCCGGAACAGACCTTCTGCCACAATTTTACTCACACTGCAAATATATATAAACAATGTAACATGATCTGAAGTGCTGCCTTTATCGTCGCTGGGCCAGGTGCCCAGTGTAAATGTGGTGTGGCAGCTGTCAGCAGCCTAAAATTATCACATAGCACGACTCTAATGCTTCTGAACATTTTCATTTTTCCATTCTCTAAATAATGCTGCTTACTGTATATACATATGTTTACCAGGGCTGCAAACTGTGGTTGTCTTGGAAGTGAACCGTGACTTGAGCCTTGAAGCTCAGAAACACTTTCAAACTGTTAACTTCACCGAACTGAACCAAGTGCCCAAAAAGCTGAATCTGAACTGTTGAACTTATAAGTTTCAGTTCTGCCCCAACTCTGAACCAAGAAGACATTCTAAGATCTGATTAACTGCCAAAGAAGATTCCCAGTATATTTGGTCGATGGCGCTAAAGACTCAGGAATCTACAGAAAAAACTCGATGGCATTGATAGTTGACCGTCGAAGTCAAAATCTTAGTTTTGGTTGCACTCACTAATCAATATTAGCAGTCAGTAAACCATTCCAGCAAATAAATAGCTTTTTAAAAGTATCTAAAACACCCTGGACTGATAAGGCTTTCATAAATCTTTGCCAAAAAAAATTGACTTCAAGAATTGATAAAAATGTAAAAGTTAAGATGGTGATAAATTTCGAACCTTACTCCACTCTAACCAACTCTAAGATCTTAGCGGCCTCAAGACTATGAGCATGTGAACTCGATTTAGCGCAAATAAATATAAAGACTATATATGCTAAAAGGAATGCAATGTTCCAAGTGTTTATATGTATAGTTTATAAGACCAAAGTTTTGACCCCTCTGAAAATTTTTAGTTGAATAATAACTTGTAATCTTTCTAGGAGTTGGTTTCAATTTATATCCCTTGCCTTCGCCAATCTCCTTTCCAATCTCTCAAACAACCCCACACACTGCCTCTACTACTTTACAACTCTCACCCACATCAATCTGAGCCACCCCACAGGCTTTCATTTGGACACAAGCAAATGCCGCCATACACGCGCATCAGTTTGTGTGATAACCAAACATCGATTCATTGGCGGGCAAAAAAAAAAAAAAACCAAAACCAAACTGCAACCGTCAGCGGGTGACAGGACCACACAAGCTGGAAAAGCCACAGTCAACAGGCCAGGGCCAGATCAGGAGAGAGAATGCAAAGGGAGCCCGGAGAGGAAGGAGCGAGGGAGACCGGTGACTGGGCGGTTGATTACATGAACAAACGAACCGAGCATGAGCGAACCGCAAGCCGACGCCAGAGATAACGAGTAAAAAGATACCATTGCCTACGGCGTATTGCCGGTGGCAAATAGTAATTACGATTAAATGCACTCCCCAGCCGACTCGCCTCCTTTTTGCCCAGTAAACCGCTGCAGAAATGCAGTTAAGTTTAAGTGGCAAAGCGAGCTGATATCCGATATTGGTACCGAGGAGGCAAAGGCGGTAGGAGGAATGTTAATGGCGTTATAGGCCAATGACCGTGTCACAGTGCTATAGGCATCTCTTTGCAGAGCAATACGTAGCGACTTCCGTTCAGTTACGTATTGCTATGTTACTGGGCGAAGTAAGGAGTTCCGACGGAGAGCCCTCTCTCGAAAAACGAAAATTGCGCTATACAAGTCGCTTATTATCCCAGTCCTGCAATAGCGCGCAGAAGCATGGACATTAACCACAGTGGATGAGAAGGCGATCGGCGTGTTCGAGACCTTGGCTTGGACATTTTACTCGTATGGAAGAAGAAGCTCCAGTAAAAAAGGTGTACAGGCGGAAGGCGAACGAATTAGGGAAAGGAAGAAGGGTAGGTCGCCCAAAACTAAGATGGGAAGATCAGGTGCTGAAAAACATTGAGGCGCTTGAACTGATCAACTGGAGCCAGCTCGCGCAAGACAGAGGCGAGTAAAAAAAATTGCTTGACACAGCCCCAAAAGGCCAAAGCCGACCCTCTCAATCTCTTGGCTTGTGCGCTTCTAATTTTCGCACAAGAGAAAGGTACCTACAGTTTAACGCCGAATCCGAACGGCAGTTTGAGAAGCTTTTCATGGCTAATTACTACAAAGCTGGCGCCAAGGGCAGAGAGGGGTGACCGGGTGCAAAGTTTATTCAAAGAAAAAACTTTTCATTTGATGTTCCGATGCGGGATCGAACCCACGACCTCTTGCACAGCGGTCGCGCACACTAGGCGCTGAGCCACCCGGCCACACAGAGGCGAGTGGCGGGCATTAATTGCAGCGGCCGAGACCGTCAAACGGTTGTGATTGAAAGATCTGGCCAAATAAGAAGAAGAAGAAGTTCAGACTCTGAACAGACCTGCCAAATAACTGGCACTTATAAATATAGAAACCAGCCAGGGTGTCTGAACGCATCCTAATGGTCAGAAAGTTTATATCTTAATACAGTCTAAGACAAAACCCCTTCCTGATATGAGAATTTCAGATTTTGATATTATTCTTGATGTGAGTAAGAAAAACTTAATTGGGAAAGGAGGATAAGCTCCTATAAATAAAGCACAACATCGTACATATTTTGAATACGACTTGTGCCACTGTCCTAAGCGTAGCTAAGTTGCCCAACGGTAGCCGAAAGTCTCAAATCCAGAGCTGTCAAAGAAAAAATATGAAATGCTCCCACAGCGGCTCAACTATCTGCCGCTATCCCTCTACCAAGCTATTTCCATTCGTCTTCGCCCCTCTTCACCATCATGTCTAGACATCAATCAACACCTTCACCAAGTTGATTGACAGCTTGGAACAGCCTGAAATATAAATCTGTCATTTGCATTTGGACTTGCGTTTGAAATCAATATGAATACAGTACTTGAAATTTGTTGCTGTTGTTGTTGATGTTATGATTATTATTGTAGCCAAAGTCAATTTGTCAGAGGCAGGCCCACAGGCCGCTGCCTCAGGCAGATGCTTGTCAAAGCATTTCATTCCAAATTTTTTACAGCGGTCACAACAAGTGAAAAAATTTTAATTTAACAAAAAAGAAATTGAAAATCCCTTCATGTTTTCCTTTCATGTGTTTGGCTTAAAGCTTAAAAGCAAATAAAAAACAGATTTTTCTCGCCCGCTGCTCGAATTATATAAACATAAATGCGCACCTACATATAAAAACCGCATATTTAATTAATATAAAATAAATGATTGGGAAATAAATTACGAGGATGCAGCAGACGTAAAATTGTGGCAGGGAAAATATTTGTTTATGGTGAGATTGGCTTTAAAAGAGACCAGACATATTTGTTGTGTCTCTTAAATGGATTTTAAATGGCATCTGAGACAAAGTACGAGTTTTTAATTATTTTAAGCTGTTTTTACAATGAGCTTGGACTATTAATGGACTGGAATGGAATGGACATGGAATTGAGTATGTAAGTAATCAATCAGTTAAATTATGAACTGACTGAGCAATTATTGGGAAAAATGTGAGCCGAACTTAGGTTCGTACCAAAACCCTCACTCAAAAACTTTGAAACTCAATTTTTCCAGCATAGACCGATGGTAATTACTGGTTCAAACCCACAAACCGGAGCTCCGAATAACCTTTTTAGGTTTGTAGCCGTGATTTAAGTCATTAGGACTTAAATCAGCTTGAATTCATTGATAACACTGTTCCACAGCAAAAAGTATCCCGAGAATCTTTAACTAATTGCTGTAGACTAACCCATGCTGAATACGAAGTGGAAGGTCAAAGTCATAACTTAGTTTCCGTTTCTAAGATATTGGCGGAAACCATTTGACCGACTTTGGACCGTCTAAGAATTTTTGTACGCCACACCAAGCATTAATTTGTGAATTTATGAAGACTCTTGGATAGTCAACATACGAGGTGTGTTCAAAAGTATCGCGAATTTTGAATTTTCGCGGGTTACGTATATTCGAATTTCGATTTTTTGTGGCGTTATGTTGGTACTCATGTCTCTCACTTATGCCGACAAGCTCGGCCATTTTGAATGTTCACTTAATTGTTGACAGCTGCTTTGCTTGCACGTGTTTTGGATCGTCTTCGATTTTTACCTATTCAAAAAAATGGATCAAAGAACCTGTATCAAATTTTGTGTGAAAAACGAAATTAAGTGCGCGGATGCATTCCGAATGTTGACTGTGGCATACGGAGAAGCTACCTTGGACCGAAGCAACGTTTATCGGTGGTACAAAATGTTCTCAGAAGGCCGAGAAGATGTGAACGACGAAGAGCGTGCCGGACGCCCGAGCACTTCAACAACAGACGAAAAAATTAATGAAGTGGAGAAAATGGTATTGGCCAATCGTCGAATCACCTTTAGAGAAGTTGCTGAGGACCTAAACATATCGATTGGCTCGTGCCATTCGATTTTTATCAATGATTTGGGCATGAGACGGGTCGCCGCGAAATTCGTACCAAAATTGCTCAATTGCGACCAAAAACAGCATCGCATGAACATTGCTAATGAGATGTTAAACTCTGTCCGCGACGACCCAAATTTGCTCCAGAGGGTCATAACTGGTGACGAATGGTGGGTTTATGGTTATGACGTGGAAACCAAAGCTCAATCATCTCAATGGAAGCTGCCGCACGAACCAAGACCGAAAAAAGCGCGCCAAGTTCGGTCGAATGTGAAAGTTTTGCTGACAGTTTTCTTCGATTGCAGGGGCGTGGTGCATCATGAGTTCTTGCCACAGGGAAGAACGGTCAATAAGGAATATTACCTGCAAGTTATGCGCAATTTGCGCGAAGCAATCCGCCAGAAACGCCCGGATTTGTGGAAGAACAAAAATTGGCTTTTGCACCACGATAACGCCCCTGCTCACACATCGTTGCTTGTGCGCGACTTTTTGGCCAAAAACAACACACTAATGATGCCGCAGCCACCGTATTCCCCAGATCTGGCCCCCTGTGACTTTTTCTTGTTCCCTAAACTGAAGAGGCCCATGAAAGGACGACGTTACGCTACGCTTGACGAGATAAAGACGGCATCGAAGGAGGAGCTGAACAAGATAAAAAAAAATGATTTTTGAAGTGCTTCGAAGATTGGAAAAACCGTTGGCACAAGTGTATAATATCTCATGGGGATTACTTTGAAGGGGACAAAATAGGTATTCATGAATAAATAAATAATTTTTGAAAAAACACAAAATTCGCGATACTGTTTGAAAACACCTCGTATCAATGCAACTGAGAAAAATCAAACACGCGGTATAAGCAATGCCAATGTTGGCGAAATTGTCCTTCAAAGTCAAATTATACTTGATTACTTGAACTGTACAGGGTGGCTGAAGAAAGCTACTACCAACAAAAAATTGAATAACTTTTTTCTAATTGATGAATCTACTTAATTTTTTTATTTTGTTTTTTTTAGATTGATCTTTAAATTTATGGAAAATGGATAATTGGGATACTGAAACAAAAATTTGGATTGTCCGCCGCTATCACGCCCTGAAGTTCGTAGTTTCGGTGCAAAGAGAGTATAGGCGCACGTTTTGGCGGCGATCCTCCGACCAGATGGACCATAATGAGTCGTCGAAAGTCGAAAGAAGACCTTACCATCGAAACCCTACAGTTCGAACGGAGGAAACAATCGCTGCGGTAGCAATCCAACAGTTTCGACAAGGAACTTATCTGCCTGCTCAATGGGTATAAGTAGACAGTCAATTATGCACAATGATTTGAACTTATTCCCATATAAAATTTAAATGGCCAACAAACTGAACGCAGCAGACTTGCCGATTCGCTTGGAATTTGCCAGAAGATGCTTCAAATGGTGGAAGAGAACGAAAACATGTTGAACTGTCTTTTTATGTCTGACGAATCCCATTTCTACTTAAACGGCAGCATAAACAAACAAAATTGTCGAATATGGAGTGCGTCCAACCCTCAGATACTCCATGATACGGAATTGCATCCACTTCGTGTCACAGTGTGCATTGTCGGGCACTTCTTCTTCGAAGAAAACGGTCACACCGTTACTGTTACTGGAGACCGTTTTCTTGAGCATGTTGACAGATTTTTTCTTTCCAAAAGTACGCCGAAATAGAATTCCCTTCAAGTCTGTGTGGTTTCAGCTAGATGGTGCAGCTCCTCACATAGCCCAGCCTGTTATGACAGAATTCTGACGAAAATTTCCTAATAAGCTGATATCCAGAAACTCCACATTCCGTTGGCCCCCAGGTCGCCCGACCTTACTGCACCTGACTTTTTCTTATGGGGCTATTGCAAACAGAAATTCTACAAAACAAAACCGACAAATTTGAATAAACTAAAGCAATCTATTCGAGCAACAATTGCGGCTATTCCTGTGTGAACTCTCCAAGCAGTAATGAACAACTTTTTGATAAGATGCCGCACATGCATTTTCGTCTCAAGGGTTTTCTCCAGTAATTGTCTCAATGTGAATGTGAATATTTAGTCTATGGTGGATTTACCAGGTCTAAAGTCACACTGATAAGGTTCAATCAGTTCGCTCATTCTCGGCTTTAAACGTTCACATAAAATACATGACAGACCTTATATGAAATGGGTAGGAGACTGATCCCGCGGTAATTGGCGCAGATTGCAGGGTCTTCTTTGTTAAGTATTGGGCAGAGAACACTTAGACTCCAATCTTCGAGCATACCGTCTTCGGACCATATTCTGCATAGAAGTTGGTGCATGCACCTTACCAGCTCCTCGCCGCCAGTCTTGAACAATTCAGCGGGCAACTCATCAGCTCCAGCTAATTTGTTATTTTTTAGCCTTTTTATGGCTAACCAAACTTTGTTATGGTCCGGTGCACACTGGGCCAGCAGGCCGAAATTTTGGGCAAAAGTCCCACTTTTTTGTTTCGGAAACTGGATAAAACGATTATCGGAAATGAGTAAGAATACTTATAGCTATTTTATGCCAAAATTTGGGCCATTTTTACAAATTGATTTTTGAATGGTAGCCATTCAAAGTAGATTTTTCTTGAAATTGCTCCAAAAAATGGAAAATTAATAGTCGAAGCTAGGAAAGAAACAGCTTCCAGAGTTTGGTTGTATATTTTCGACTACGGAAAAGAATTCAATAAAAAATATAAAAAAGTTTCCAATTCTATTGGTATTCATAAAAAATGTTAAAAATCTTAAATTTTGTGGATTTTTTTACATTTGGCAACTTTGACTTATGAGTGCCCACGAGTGCCACTGGGTATTCACTCGCAACATGACTAATTATTTTCTTTGAATATTGTACTATAGCTGGAGGTATGCGCTTTTGCGAGGTTTTGCTTTGGATTTAATAAAATCGCTTTTAAAAATGTATTCCCATTTGGCTTCAAGCCAGTTTCAATTTTCAAGCCAGCCGAAAAGTATGCTTTTCTTTTTTAAAACTTTGGAATTTTGCCCATGAAGCTAAATTGTGAGAGCTAAGCTATTTTCATTTCCATGGATTAAAATGTGTAATATACTTTTAGAAGCACGGAATTAATTGTTAAAATACATACTAAAACTATTTTTTTTTATTAAAAATTTTTTTAATTTTTAATATTTTGTTTTAAGAAATGAATATGAAGAACAGGTAAAATAAATGAAAGTAATGGTGAAAGTAATCATCTTGACTGATAATCCTTAACGGGGTGGGCAGTCAAAGTCAGCACCATTTTGGGTTGATAACTCAATAACGACTAATCAAATCATGACAATTTTTTTCCCAAAAAACAACGTTTGCTTATATGTAACTCTCTGCAAAATTTGGCTTAAATCAAATTACGAGTTTTTTTTTTTAATTAAAAAACCAAAATGTTGAAAAATTTTCCAACTTTGATTTGGATTATCAATACATTATAAAATATTCAAATGTTTTTAAAAATTATGTGCGCTAAGTTCAATCTTTTAAGAACATTTCGTAAAAAATTGTAGCTTCCTAGCTAGTCTGGTGTAGAAATGCTAGAGTTTTGGCCAAAAAATGAGTTTTCTGGCCCACAGTGCGGTGGGTCTATTTCTAGTTCCACTACTTCTCCTGGAGTTCAGTAACGTCTGATGAATATTTTTTGAGGACTTTCACGAAATGTTTATCAGCACCCTCCCTGTTGAGGGTGCGAACATTCCAGGTGCATATCGTCAAATCGTGGACCCTAAAACGTTTGCGTGGGTCGTCATCGCTGGTGGTCCGTATTTTATTTATTTATTTGGTTAACAATGATCTGCTAACTTAGGCTAAATTTATATAAACATAATACGAAAAGTAATTGGAATACAAGTTGGATGATTCAAGGTGATGGTAAATTTCATTTAATATAAACGTAAGTGACTTTTCAAATGAAAAGTGAAGGGAATTATAATTAGAGCATAAGACCCGAAAAGGTTCATGAAGGGCGTAGTTGGACCTGCAGACTGACAAGCGTAGTCGCCGAAATGTGCGAGTAAACCTCGAGAGAACTGTTAAGTTTATTGAAGAGAGAAGCGCTTGAGAATCAACCAATCCGAGAAGAAGCTTGTGCACAAATAGGACACCATTGCATATTCTGCGGTGATGCAAAGATTGAAGATCGATTAATTTTAACCTTGATCGATATGAAGGTAAAAGCCTGCTAGAGTCCCAATTCAGATTGCGAAGAGCGAAAATTAATAATTGTTTCTGAACGGATTCGATAAGCGATTGCTGTTCTTTGTACTGAGGGCCCCATACACTAGAGCAGTATTCCAAAATAGGACGTACTAAGGATATGTACAAAGTTTTCGTTGTGTAGGGGTCGTCAAACTCTTTAGACCAGCGCTTAATAAATGCCAATACTCCTTTGGCTTTATTTACTGTGGCGGCGATGTGAGTGTTAAAACACAATTTCTGGTCAAACAGTACACCAAGATCCTTTACATGAGATATTCGGTCTAAGACTTGATTTCCTATTGAATATGAGACAATATGGGGAGAGCTACGGTAAAAAGTCATCATTTGGCATTTAGAATGGTCAAGAACCACTCCGAGTAAGGAAGGCAGATTTTAACGTCATCTGCGTACATAAATACTGTTGAGTGCAATATAACATGAGGGAGGTCATTTACAAAAAGTACAAAAAGCAACGGGCCTAGATGACTACCCTGCGGGACACCTGAAGTTACGTTCACAACTGTTGACAGAACATTATTAAACAGCACTCGTTGAAATTGATTAGATAAGTACGACGAGATCCAATATAATAAGTTAGGAGGAAAGCCGTATAGCGACAGTTTGTGGATAAGAAGAGCATGATTGACAGAATCGAAGGCCTTACTAAAATCAGTAAAGACAACATCGGTTTGAGAGCCGGACTGAAAACTACGATTTATCAGTGATGAAAACTCGAGAAGATTCGTCGTTGTCGATCGACGTTTAACAAAGCCATGCTGCGAAGGAGATATGAGGTTGCTACAGAGATGCTGCAACTGCAAGGTGATCAGCTCCCCGAACAATTTTGGAATGGGAAGTGGGATAATATATGATTCGTTCCAAATCAGTGGAAGACAAGACTGTTTTAAAGACAGGTTATAAAGATATGTAATGGGTGAGCACAAAGATTCAGCACAGTTCCTAATAATACAGCTTGGGATATTATCAGGGCCAGCCGAGAAAGATAAATCAATCGTTGATAGACTATGACAAACATCACTTTCTTCAAAAAAAGTTAAGAAAAATATTGTTCGCGTGCGGTATAGGGTACGGATATGGAGTAGAAGTGCTGTAAGCCTGTGATGAATAGGTCGACTGAAAAAATGTGGCAAATAGATTAGCAATATTAAGATCAGAAGATTCAATGCTATTCTGATAGTGAAGAGTGGGGGGAAATGCGTTCGACTTGCGTTTAGAGTTGACAAATGAGTAGAACTGCTTTGGATCATTACGGAAATTGATCCTGCATTGTGAGAGGTAATCTGCGTAACATTGGCTATTAATGGTGAGAAATTCAGAACGAGCAGAAGAATAGAGCGCAAAGTCTATCGAGGAACCAGTTTTCTGATATTTTTTAAAGAGTCTGGATTTCTTGTTTTTAAGGTACGACAAGTGCAGTGTGAACCAAGGTGGTTTAGTTGATGTTGTCAACTTAACCTCAGGAACATGAGTTTCAAAAGCAGAGTATAGAACTTGGTAAAACGCACTAACTGCGGACTCAATGTCGGTGAGAGTGTAGAAATGACCAGTCCACTGAAAATTGGCCTTGCGAAAACACTTTACACGAGTAGTTGCCAATGGCTTAATTTTAACTCAGTCTCAACAGAGATCAAGAGGGATGGATGATGACAATCTTCAGGCAGGAATAGTGGGTTAGTCTTGACTACCGTTGTTAAAGAAGCATCACTAACAAAGATCAGGTCAAGGAGCCTCTCACGTCTATTTTGCACAGAGTTAATTTGTCCAAGGGAGATGTTGGTTAAACCATCGATGAATTCGTGTTTACAATCAGGAAGTAGGGCGTTAGAATCTTCACAAGGCAGCCATGAGACATTAGGAAGATTAAAATCACCTAATACTATAATTTGGTCTGAGTGCCCTAATTCATCACGAGATGAATTGCAGAAAGGTGATATAAATAGACAGATATCTCGGATCGATTAGGAATGTAAGAGCAAGTTAGGAAAATATTTGCATCACCAGTAAAGACTTTGACAGCAACAAACTCAATGCCTTGAGTATTGTCAAAAGGAAACAACTCAGACGAGAAATTATTATGAACAGCAATTAAAACTCCGTCTGCAAAAAGATGGTCGGTCCATTCTATAAGTGGTAAAAAAAAAAATTTAGCTTAATTTCAGTTAAAGCATATCCGAGGCATAATCTGTTTTTGCTCAATGCCAAGTGAGTTCAATTCGTCAAAAAAAGCAGACCTGATCTAGTAGCCATAGACATTTTGCTTACTTTTCATATAAAATTGAGAACTTTATCTTAGAAAACGCAACGTTTACACGAAACCCGATTAATTTAAAGTATTTTATCTTAATTTCTATTTAAACTATTCCAAGCAATTCAACGATTTTCTTAAGCGAAGTTATAACATATTGAAAACATGTCCTCCAACTTATCATATTTTTAATACCGCCCAGGGGTATGCAATGGATTTGATTAAAATTATCATATGAAGTTATCAAAAGTGTCTAACCAACTATAGTGATATTGCATAGCAAAATTTTGGGCAGTAGGCAATTCAATGAATTATAGCACATGTATTAAAAATGGTATATCTTTTGTTAAAAAATCGCAGAAATGTTTAAGGATAGTTTTTTTTTAAGCTAAGGAGAAATACCTTACAATAAAATTAAAGATAATTTAAACAATAGTAAAGGTTCCTCACAAAAAGTGCCGAAAAAGTGTCAAAATATGCATCTTAAGCAACTTTATGCTTAAATTACTAAACATCTAGACGTTATGGATCATTTCTGAAAACAGATTCTGGTTCAGCACACAAAATTCATCTAGAACCACTTTCATTTCTTCAAACTACTGGAAAAACTCTAATTTTGTGTCCAAGTGCTATTGAATTATAACCTCAACCTCGGCTAACAACTACTTTGACTAAAATCAAACCAGGTCGCTAACTCCATATACATTTTTAAGCAACTTTTTACCAAAAATCTGGTCTGATGGACGCTCCAACTCTCCCAGGACCTTGTTGACTAGTGCAATTGAACAATTATGATTTTGGGCTTTAAATTTTATAGATTGGCCGTTTTACTACTGATATTAACTCTTGAACTCAAGTGGCTCAAGTAGCAAGTGCCTCGCTTGGCACTTGTTAAGCAACAAGCATAAAAAAGAGTGGGTGTCGTGGGACACACGGTACGAGCGTAGTTCTTTACAAAGAATAATCTGATTTCAAATTACAATAATTACAAAAGAATATACTTAAACTGACAGTCACCTTATATTCTCTTTCTCTTTATGCAAAACGTCATCAGGACTAGCATCCTTGAAATACGGTGTGTCGCCACCCGCCTGGGGAATGTCAGTCGCTTCCTCACTGCATTCCGATTTTATGTACAAACTTTGGTATTGCTTTGTGGATCGGTAAGTTCGATGTTTACTCTTAGCTGACAGCCGGTGGGTCAACGGAGAATGTGCTGGTCAATGTTGGTCTTATGGTCGCCGGGTGGAACATTTCATGTCTTTACTCTGATACTGCCATGCCAATCGGCTTATATGAGAAAAAATTAAATAGCTTTCCTAAGCTGTATCCTTCATTGAGCCTGAATTGTATGAAAATTTCACTTTAAATTTTTGGAATTCAATTGAAAGAACCTTAATAATTTTCATCATACGCCGTGTGAGCCGCTCCAAGTCCTTTCTGGCTCAGTCATATTAAAAGTAGCTTGAAAGTTCTCTCTGTAAAAACGGTTGTTTATACATATAACACATACATACATATGCACACTCACAGACACACCTACTCGCACAGTGTGTAATTTCGCTTGGAGAATCTGGGCTGGTGAAAATATCCTGCAGCTGATTTTTAATTACGAAAACACAAAAAAGGATGTTGTTGCGACTTCATGTACACACACACACACACACACTTAACCATCCGCAGACATTCCTAGAGACCTGAATGAAGCCATCCTCTGTGTGTGTGTGTGTGTGTGAGTGTGAGCCAACAGATTTCAATTTTTGTGTGTTAATTACATTGCCGGCATAAGTTCAGGCCCTCACCAGCCCACTTGACTCTGTTTGTGCTTGTGTTAAGCATTTTGGCGCTTGTGAATGTTTAATTATCAAAAATTTGCACTTGATCCCTGGTTGGCTTTATTCTTCTTTTTATTTTTGGCACATTTCGTTTTATATAGACTCGTGTGTGTGAGTGTGTTTGAGGCTTATGGTAATTGCATGCTGTTTGAGTGTGTGTTTTTGATGTTTTTCCAAGTGTGCCTGCAGGCACTGGCTTATCCTCTGAATTTGATTTGCTTGTGTTTTGGCAGTTTCCTAGGCATCAAATTTTATAGTTGCCCTTTGGTCTATTTACTTATTAATGCACTGCAAAAAGCCAAGCAAATTATTTATAATTACAAGCCGGAAGAGCACAGAAAACCACAACAACAAAAGCAGCAAAGTTGCCGCACATTTTTCATTTTTATGCTTTCTTTTTATAATTTATTTTTACTGTTGGGCGCCAAAGACAATTTAATGCCTTTGAAAGAGCAAAATGCCGTTAAACCGACAAAAGAAAGGTCTCTGTTCTCTTAATTTTCACTCACTCTCTCAGTCTGTTTTGCTCTGTTATTATCCCGTTGTCGCCTGACAAATAAACACATACTGTCCTCCAAAAAGAAAAAACAAAGCTCGGGGAAAAACAAGCACATTAAATTAAATACATAAATCATTTTTTTTCTGCATGCCAACTGGCTGTTGATAAGGTGAGGGAGTAGTCAGGGAAGTAGCACTCCGCAGGAACAAACTTAAGGAAAAAAAAAAGGAAAATTTGTTTTGTTATGACTAAAGTCGTCTACCAGTTGCAGACTTCCTTTATCATTTGTCAGGGGCAATGTCCCAATGATTAAAGATTCTTCTAGGAGGAAAACTTTTGTTTTCAATGAAAACGTCCTTTTTATTGGCATATTCTTCTTCTTTATTTTATACACTTTAACACATTTCTACAAAGCTTTATCAAAATCGGATGAGTATAAGCAGATTGCTGCAGTCTCAATGCTCGGTCGAAAAAGAAGTTCTAGTGAGAAAAGATTTTTGTTTTAAATGGGATCGCCTCCAAATTTCGTAATTAACAGTGTATTATACTTTTCCATGGTTTCACCAAGTTTGGTCGAAATCAGAAATCTATATAGTATAGATCCCATAGAAAAGTAAAGTCTTAAAAGTAGTCTTAGTTAGAAAAAACTTTATTGTTTTCAATTGATAGAATATTGGTGATAGCCGGCTCGAGGTCGTGATTAAAACTCAATTTCAAAAATTTTTTTGTTTTATCCAATATATTTCGGACGCACATCGGCATCCGTCTTCAGGGGCAAATTTATGACACGTCTGTACCGCCTGACGTGGAGTTCAATACTGGATCAATGGAAGCCGCAGGTATACAAAACTTCGGCCGAGCCGAAGTTAACTTCCCCTATTTTTTTAAGAATCTTATAAAAATCGCCAATTTTGATAAAAAACACAGTAGGGGCTGTAGTCGAGTGCCCCGACTACAGAATACCCTGTTCCTTGACTTCTTGTGTTTCCATTCACATATACACACACTCACACATACACACACACTCTAACATACGCACAAACGCACGGCAAACGCGGTAACTGACAATGCAAGGCCCCCCTCTCCCCAAAAGCAAAATTGATTCGTTTATAACTTCGGTGTTTTTCGTCTGATCTTATTGATCTTTTCAGAATAGATAGATATTGGGCCTTACTTGATATATGTAAAAAGTTTGGAAGGTCTATCTTAAAAATTGTGGCTCTGACAGTTTTTTGCGCTTAAAGGGGGGAGGGGGAGGAATTTTCCAAATCTGAAACAAACTCGTATTGAATCGGGTATACACCTACCTACATTCAAAAATTTGTGGCTCTAGCTCTAATGGTCTCTGAGAAACACGCGTTCATACGGACAGACGGACGGACAGACGGACGGACGGACGGACAGGACGGGCTAAATCGACTCGGCTGTTGATGCTGATCAAGAATATATACTTTTATAGGGTCGCAAATGTTTCCTTCTATCTGTTACATACTTTTGCACAACTTCATGATCCCCCTTTTCCCCATTTTCAATGGGAACAGGGTATAAAAAATAGGGGAAAGTTAACTTCGGCTCGGCCGATGTTTTGTATACCCTTGCAGCTTCCATTAAAAACAAAAAGTTTTTCTAAGACTACTTTTTGGACCTTACTTTTCTATGGGATCTATACTATAGATGTCTGATTTCGACCAAACTTGGTGAAATCTTGGAAAAGCTTAATACACTGTTAATTACGAAATTTGGAGGCGATCCCATTTAAAACAAAAAAGATTTTCTCACTAGAACTTCTTTTTCGACCGATCATTCATACTGCAGCTGTATGCTATAGTTATCCGATTTTGATAAAACTTTGTAGAAATATGTTAAAGTATATAAAATAAGAATATGCCAATAAAAAGGACGTTTTCATTAAAAAAAAAAAGTTTTTCTCACTAGAACTAGTTTTTCGACCGATCGTTCCTATGGGAGCTATATGTTATAGTCATCCGATTTCGACCCAATTTTGTAGAATTGTGTAAAAATATATAAAATGAATGTATGCCAATGATAAGGACGTTTTCATTAAAAACAAAAAAGTTTTTCTCACTAGAACTAGTTTTTCGACCGATCGTTCATATGGGAGCTATATGCTATAGTCATCCGATTTCGACCAAACTTAGTGTAATCATGGGAAGGGATAGTTAACTAAGAAATACGTACTTTGGAGGCGTTTCCATTAAAAACAAAAAAGTTTTTTTCTTTAAGACTAGTTTTAAACCGATTGTTCCTATAGCAGCCATATGCTATAGTCATCCGATCCGGCCGATTCCGACAAATGTGCAGCGTATATGTACCAGAAGACTTCGTGCAAAGTTTGGTGAGCATAGCTTTAAAACTGACGGAGGAGATAGCATAGAAAAAGACGGACAGGACTAAATCAACTCAGCTCGTCATGCTGATCAAGATTATATATACTTTATGTGGTCGGAGATGCTTCCTTTAATGCGTTACAAACATCCGCACAATTTCATAATACCCTCTGCATTATAAAAAAAAAATTTTAAACCTCCTTTTAGCACGTTACCCTAAGAACTGTACGTCAGAAAAATCTTCATGGTTTCTAGATTATAAGGAAAAAATTTTTTTGTGAATATCTGGAATAGATTAAGAGTTTTTTGTGTTTTGAGAAAAGAGCCACTGTGCGACAGCCCAGTTATGAAACAGCTGATCGCTGCCCACAATTAAATTTTGCTATCTTTCTATAATTTTTTTAAATTTAAAAATTGATTAGCCACACTTCACCATACCTAAAAATCTTTAAGGTTTCCAGATTATAAAAAAAAAAATTTTGTGAATATCTCGAATAGATCAAGAGCTATGATTTATGCAACGAGCCACTGTGCGACTGTCCAATTATGAAACAGCTGATCGCTGCCCACAATTAAATTTTGCTTTCTTTCAATAATTTTTTTAAATTTGAATATTGATAAGCCACACTTCACCATACCTAAAAAATCTTTGAGGTTTCCAGATTATTAGGGAAAAAACTTTTTGTGAATATCTCGAATAGATTAAGAGTTATGATTTATGCAACGTGTTTCGGAAAAAACGAGCCACTGTGCGTCTGTCCAATGTTGAATTTTGCTAATTTAGTTTAATATTGATAATTATAAAAAAATGCTTATACATATAGTTAAGTTTGCATACACAGAAAAAAAACGGCGAGATAAATTCAATCTTTTTTTCTTAGAGTAATCCCGGCACGTGCTTAAAAATTCAAACTCAACTTACGGGATATTCTACTCAATTCAATCTTTTAAGGCTTGGCGCAATCCTTTCGAGCTTTTTTCATTCCAAACGTGCTTACTTCAATCCTTTTCGAGATTACATGTTCATAAATTAGAAACAAGAGCGAAAAAGTATAAATAGCATTTTAGACATGTGGCAAAAATCATCCACTATGGTGCTGTGCGATGAGATGCCATGCCATTCGTGTACACTGAAAGCTTGCAAGGTTGTGAGTTCGAGTCCCCCCAGACAAGACTATAATAATTTTTTTATTTCTTTGTTTTTTTTTTTTTAGAAGCTTTAAATATACCAAAACTGGTGTCGGTGGGTGTCCTATAGAAAAAGGAGAAAGAAAAAATTAATTGAAAGTAGTTTTTTCGGTAAAAATTCAAAATTAAAATGTATCCCTATTTTAATGCCATGCTCAAAAATATGAATACTGGTACCTCCCCTTTCATATAGAACCTTTGGTTAAGAACATTTTATTTACGGTCCCTGATAAACACACAGGGGCACCTGCCTGCAATGGCGCTGTCGTTCAGATGTCAATTTTTGCGCTCAAGCGGCTTTGGAATTCCCAAGCAGTTATGTCATCGCTGGAATGGAGAGAGGGCTGTTGGACAGTTCATAGTCTAAAACACTTTTGTCTTTCGTATTTTTTTACCATAATAATTGATTTTTTTTATCTTTCTGTTTTGGCATTACGTTTTTCCTCTTCTTCCCCAAATAGCGCACGAGAATTTTCTTCTTCGTTGACTATAGGCTCCACTATAGGTTCTTCCTCTTACATTTTGCATTTCTTTGGCCGTTGGGCATCATGAATACGAGGGCTACGGCGTCGGGCACGGCGACTGGTTTTTGAGGCGTTCTCGGGGCTCCTCACATCGTTGGCATTGCCACCCTCCTTTTGCATTTGATTTTCAGCATTTTCCATGATTAAAAGTTACTAGTAGAAAGTTACTATTTTCATGCTACGCTCATTTTAAATTAAAAAAAATGTAATCTATAGGCAGTCAAAAAAGAGAAAATCGAAAAACAGTTTATCGATAATAACTCGATAACGATTCGACAAATTTTTTCATGACGATTTTCGTGCTCAGCGGGCCAAAATTCTTTGGAAAAAGTTGAATTGGTGAATTGGGGGAAGATCAACTTCCATTTTGTCGAGCAGTGTTATAATTTTGCCCAGAAGTTTGGAACGCAGAGGAGTAATCATCTCCGACCACATTAAGTATTTTTATTCTTGATCAGCATGACGAGCTGAGTCGATTGAGCTATGCCCGTCCGTCTGTCCATCCGTCAGTTTCTACGCAAACTGGTCCCTCAGTTTTGAAGCTATCGAGCTGAAATTTTGTAGTCATCTTTTAGCTGCACATATGTCGGAAAAGCGAAATTCGAATGGTCACTTCTTGTAGCTGCCATACAAATTTTTTTTTTAATTACTTTTTGTAACCGTTACTCGTAGAGTAAAGAGGGTATACTAAAGTCGTGCAAATGTATGAAACAGGCAGAAGGAAGCATCTCCTTCTTGATCAGCATCAACAGCCGAGCCGATATAGCCATGTCCGTCTGTCTGTATGAACACCTAGATCTCGGAGACTAGAAGAGCTAGAGCCACCAAGTTTTGTATGAAGACTCTTATTGTCCCTACGCAAATCAAGTTTATTTCAAATTTTGGCCACGCCCCCTCCCGCCCCCGCAATAAAAAATGTTGAATAGCTCCAACAATTTTAAAGATATCAAGCGCATATTTTGCAGTGTAGAGGCACAAAATGTACAATCTCTGAAAGTTTCATAAAGATCGGATAATAAATGGCAGAGTTATAAAGGTTATACAAAATGTTGCATACTTTGTGGCGCTACATGCACTTTTTGCTCACATAATGTTGACATGGTCACATTTATGTTAATGCTCTGTTAATTAAAATAGGGAAAGGCTATTAAACACAAATTGCCTGAGTAACGGGTACATCGAAGTTCTCTACCAGAGGTACACAGAGTATAATTAAGTTTGTGCAAAAGTGTCTGTCTGTCCGTCCGACTGTCTGTCCGTATGAACAAACAGATCTCAGAGATGGTAAGAGATAGAGGTTTGACATGTATGGAACATATGTTTCTTATACTTGCAGGCAGATCAAGTTTATTTTCAATTTTGGCCACGCCCCCTCCCGCCCCCGCAATATCGAAAAACGTCATATCTTCCACAGTTTTATATGTAGATAGAAGGTTCGAACCAGAGATCTGCATAAGTGCACCGCAACTGCAAGTGCACTGCATAAGTACTTGATATTTTCGCACTCGGATATCCCGACTACTTCAACAAAATGTATACAGTAGGACTTCTACCCGCGGCATATTCGCGTCACTCGCGTAGCGTATAGGAAATACTCATACAAACAGGGAGCTGAAAAATTTCAGTGTGAAATTATCCACCAACAATTTTTTTATGTATGGATCTTTAATAAATTTATTCATATACTTAAGTCGGTTATGCCTTTCCCTGCCCTGAGTAGGCAATTGTGACGCGTGCTTTAGAAACCAACAAATGCGAAGAGCAATACTCAAGTAATACTTAAGTATTGGTAGAATGTGTGCTCAAAACACCGGGTTATTTGCGCATTCCTGTTTACTGTGTGACTAAAATTGGTATGCAGCCTGCAAAGTCTGCGTGCGACCACCCACTCAAAGGCGAAAGCATCGTGCGGTGTTGCTCAAAGCAGGAACAAGTAATTTTGACACCCGCTCAAAACTGAGACCAGTCACTGAAATACTAGTAAGGTATGAAACAGGCACTCTTGCAGATCTCTGGTTCGACCCTTTTGGACATATTTAGTATTGGGGATTTTTTATCGATCCGCTGAAGGAATTTTAAAGATCGGATGAACGATATTCGAGTTATAAGGAAAACAAACAATTATGGGCTGCACCGGTCGCAACGGTGATGGGCAGCACTTCACAGGTACAGAGTATGTTATAGTCGGGCTTGACCGACTTTCTTTCTTGTTTTTAACTTCAATGGCTAGACGGGCCCATTTAAAATTGAAATAAAATTTTTATACCCTTGCAGAAGGTATTATAAAATTGTCCGGATGTTTGTAACGCATAGAAGGAAGCATCTCCGACCACATAAAGTATATATATTCTTGATCAGCATGACGAGCTGAGTTGATTTAGCCTTGTCCGTTTCTTTCTATGCTATCTCCTCCGTCAGTCTTAAGGCTATCTTCACCAAACTTTGCACGATGTCTTTTGGTACAAATACGCTGCACATTTGTCGGAACCGGCCGGATCGGATGACTATAGCATATAGCAGCCATAGGAACGATCGATCGCAAAACTAGTTCTAGTGAGAAAAACTTTTTGTTTGTAATGAAAACGTCATTATCATTGGCATACACTTATTTTATATACTTTAACACATATCTACAAAGTTTATCAAAATAGGATGACTATAGCATATAGCTGCAGTTTGAATGATCGTTCGAAAAACTAGTTCTAGTGAGAAAGACTTTTTTGTTTTAAATGGGATCGCCTCCAAATTTCGTAATTAACAGTGTGTTATGCATTTCCATGATTGCACTAAGTTTGGTCGAAATCAGACATCTAAATAGTATAGATCCCATATTAAAGTAAGCTCCAATAAGTAGTCTTAGTTAGAAAAACTTTTTTGTTTTCAATGGAAGCTGCAAGGGTATACAAAACTTCGGCCGAGCCGAAGTTAACTTCCCTACTTTTAAGTTTTCACTTTTATTAATTATATGCGAAAAATATGCGAATTTCCTTATATTAACATAATGTTAAAATGTTAAAATTATTGTAAATCTTTATTTATGCAGTGAGGATCGTGTATATCCAGTCGGGCAGGGCCATCTTTATCTTTATTAGTATAAATTTCTTCTTTTTCTTAGGCTCTCACTCTCCCTCTTGATGACTTAACTTGCAAATTGAATCGATTTTTGACAGCAGTGCAGGTGTCTCCCTTTCTCTTTGTAAAAAACATTCTCAAACAATTATCTGAGAATATTTTCATAGGTCTTTCATAGGGGACTTACACAGCAGCAAGAATAGGATGTTTTCCTGCCAGCTCGATTGTAAAAATCAGCTGATAATTTCTCAACGAAGGTCGGAGAAAAATAAAACAACTTTGAATTATCAGTTTTTCAAAGCATTTCGATGCTTGTTGTCACCTGCCCCACCTGTGGCGAAGAATCCTTTTCGGGATGCTCCTCCTTGTAAATGGCTGGTATGCCAATTCTCTTATATGGCCACCCATGTAGATATCACCCGAGCTTCAACGTTTACAGCCTGCACAGCCCATTATAGTGTTGTGTACTCAGACTGCCGTGTCACCCACGCCAGTTGTGGTAGTTTTCTTTGCTCCCGGAGCTTCAATTGCGACTTTTGACGCTGTTTCATCTATTGCACCTGCCGCGACCTACCAATCACCTTTTAACCCGTGTGCACCTATTGTAGTTGGTCCTCCTTATATGTATATGCCCACCAGTCTATGAAGCTGGCTATGATTATGACCTCTGGCTGAGAGTGTGCCCGTGTAGTTTAACTCTCCCGTTGCAATAATTTGTGGTTACGATATGGTGACGGTGGAACTGTGCTGCAGTATGCCAAAATAAATGACGATTTGAATGGAAATTTATAAACGACGAACGGATTTAAGTATCTCAGTTCCAAAGCTGAACGCGTTTCCATATAAACGAAAATAAACTACAGAGTCGGATTCGGTGTCGCCAATAAAAAAGCACATTTAATTGTCCTATGCTGTGGAAAGTTTAAAAAAACATAGCTCTCAACTCATATTTTAT
>JAEIFV010001687.1:0-24716 GCA_018904265.1 Lordiphosa collinella | reverse complement strand
AAACTAAGAGAGGAGAGCAAGCACATTTGAGCGAATTGCGTTGAGTCCGCTTTCAAAATTTCGATATTTACGGGAGGGGGGTATGTGGGGAAAACTACCAAGCGGAGAGCACCACCGGTTTTTGCACTCATGTTGCTTTGGAATTCCCAAGCAGTTATGGCATTGCGGGCATGGATAGACGGCTGTTAGAGTGACAGCTTACAGGTGAAGACTGCTGCCGCTTTGTGGTGTTATGTATTAAAATATTGTATTAAAATAATAAAATAAACTTTTCAGAATCTTCAGACATTTCGAGAAGACTATTCACCTCTATATGAAATTAATTTTTTTTTTTTAAGAATCGGATAATTTGAATAAAGAGCATACTAGTGCGCCGCATGAATATGCATACGATAGCATTTAAAAAAACCCTGCATTATGCGTTCGCGTGATGTTGTACGCCTAGTATGCTTCAGTCTCGAAATGTCGATATGTTGAATTCTCCAATGTAAATGTTAAATGGCTTGATTTTTTTTTAGCCGAAAACAAAAACCTCCAAAAATAAAACAAATCTTTCAAGGTCTGGAGCTCTCTCAGAGCGCTCTCTGCTCAGCTTGACGATTTCAAGGTGATTTGATTGTTCAGTTTCGATTTTATATTATCCATGCCCATCCATCCACTGAGACTCTCCTTTTTGTACGACAAAATTCATATGTTACAATGGTGTTGCGGATGAAGTACTTGTCTCATAGACTGGGTGTCAACATTTTTTTTTTTATTAACGATTGTGTGAAGAAAGAGCCTTTGCTTTTTATTTTCATTTCTGAGTTCGGCAGTTGTCTTCGTCTTTGGAACATTTGATTTTGCCGTGGCACAATTATGCGGCACTGCGACTTTAAAGTAGAGAAAATGGTAAAATTTTTAAATTTTAAAATTACCCTCCACTGGTATTCGAACCGGTAAATCAAAAATGTAAGGCGCAATCCTAACCACTCAGCCATCATGAACTTTGTGAAACGCGTAGCTAAATATCAATATTTGGATACTCGTAGAAGAAGAATTCAATGCATCAGCAAAAATTGGAAAATTAGATTGCAGGAATTTTAACAGAGTGAACGAACGCTTTCTGACCTCTTGATTCGTCGCTCTCAGCGAGTCGACCGATCAGCGCTTGCTTCGCAACAATAAATAGTCTGCCTTGTGGCATTTGAACTGACTAGGTTATTCATCTTTGTAGTTTTATAAGCTTTGATCGAACCTACGACCTCTTGCTCAGCGGTCGCACACACTAGCTGCTAAGCCACACCCGGTCACAATACTGCCGAAATTTCCTCATATATTTAAGTGTTTTATATTCTTCGTCAACAACAACATGGCTAAACGCATTCGTGTTACTTTCGAGAATTCTAGTAATTGTGTTTTCTAGCCTTACACAAACTCACACATGTCGCCTCCATAACTTGTTTGGAAGTATTCGATTTGAATAGGTCCGTACCTTAAGTTTTCTGGTGGCTTTTGCAAATTCTTTTACTGGCCGCCCTATACCAGTTGAAATACCTGTCTCAGAAAAAAGAATATTCCAAACAATTATTCCTTGCTATACTCATGCAGAGGGTATTATAAAATTGGAAATTGGAAAATTAAAGGAAGCATCTCCGACCACATAAAGTATATATATTCTTGATCAGCATGACGAGCTGAGTTGATTTGGCCCTGTCCGTCTGCCGTCTGTCTGTCCGACTGTCTGTTCGTCTGTCTGGTTCCAAGCTATCTCCTCCGTCAGTTTTAAAGCTATCTTCACCAAACTTTGAACGAACGCTTTTACTATATACCGAAACCATCCAGAGCTGTCATAGGAACGATCGGTCAAAAAAAGTTTAGTTTTAGTAAGAAAAACCTGTTTGTTTTCAATGGAAATGTCCTTAAAATTGGTACATATTTATTTGGTATGATTTGACACAATTCTACAAGGTTTTGAGAAACTCTTATGACTATAGCAAATACATAGCTACAATCGGAATGATCGGATTTCATAATTGTTACTTTGTAATGATTTTCCATGATTCCACTAAGTTTGGTCGAAATCGGACTTCTATATAGTTACTCTTAGAAAACTAAGGTCCAAAAAGTAGTCTTAGTTAGAAAAACTGTTGTGTTATTAATGGAAGCGAAAGTAATACAAAACTTCGGCCGACCCGGTTAATTTTCAAACCTTTACCAACAATTACAATGGAGTCAACTAAGGACCCATTTTTCAACCAATTGCTGCTGAAAATTCTTGAGTTGCAGCAATTCTCTTAACTGCCGAAAATTTTTGGTGAAGAGTTTTCGGCGAGCAACACAAAAAATGAATGCGTTTGCAAGCCGACATAGTGTTTGAAAAGTATTCTGGATAGCAGGGGCAGGTTAGGGCAGAAAAATTTAACAATTTTACAAAGATTACGAAACATTTTAATGAAAACATAAAGAAATAGACCGAACACAGTCGGACAAAAAACTTACACTCCTCGAAAGTCTAAAAACAGTTGTAAAAAAAAGAGATAAGTCCGTCTGCAAGATCCTAACACGATTTCCATTACAACAAAACGCAATGTCGCAAATCAATTTTTTTCATAAATTCATACCTTGAACTTAATTAGAACCAAATAATATTTTATGGAAAATGCTGTAAAACAAGCCCATCTTTGCGACGCTGAAGGCGGGGATCATTTAAGTGACATTATTTTTCATACATAATGTTAAAATATTTCCATTCTGTATATTTTATATTCTGAACAAAAACTAATAAAGAGGAAATTATTCAAAAAGGTCAGAAAGGAAAAATTATTCAAAAAGGTTACTTCATCTTTTGAACCCCTTCGTTACTTTTGGGCCACCTTGTCTAACAGCTGGAAAACTAAACTTTTGCAAGCGCCATCAGTGCGCATTAGAAAAAGCGGGAAAACAGTATGCTGCTGCAGCAACATATGTTATGTTTGATAGCTCACAGCTGAGAGAATATAAGCCACAAAATTAAATAAAAATTATCGAGAGGCTTAATAGTCAATTGGTAATCAATCACAAAACTATAATCGGCGAGCTTCCATTTTTTAAAATTAGATTTTTTTCAGCTAAGCCCAGTGAGAACCCTTACGACCTGATTAGCTCTTGATACAAGAACGAAAGTTCAAGAACTTGTCTACTTGATTTCAGAATGCTTCGTACTTGGTTGAAGTATTGATGCTCTTGGATCCAGAAAACGGGATCTAAAATTCATACTTGGATCAAGAATTTGCAACCTTACCGAACTTCTGACACTAAACATTCTCGATCCAAGTATGAAATTGCCTATTTTTTTTGTACCCTCTTCAAAGGTATAAAAGGTAATCAGGAAACAGAAACATAGCCTTAGCTTAAAACGCATCTGCTAAATATAATCAAAAATTAGTCTCCGCGTGCAGTTATCGCAACATTGCTCGACTTTGGGTTCCTTGACCGCACATCACCATTCATGCAATCCTACAAAATTAATGCATTAATGCAACTCAACTACATCCCCAATATTGGAAAATTCTGCCGGTAAGTTTTTCATTCTGTCGCAATTAACACTGGCTAAAATGCCATCCAAATTATTTAAGTTCTGTAAATTGAAAACCGTACCTAGAACTGTAAATTTGTACACTAAAGAACTTATATTTGCTTTGAGACTGCCATTACATTCAAAGCTGGCTAATAAAAATTCTCTTATCATGCTCCAATCACTTAGGTTAATAACCTGTTTATTACTTTTGCAGCAGTTAACAACGTGTGCGACCAACTTTGTAGAATATTTATTAATAAATGGTATAATTTAAACTCTTTTTTTTAGATTAGCGAAATTAAATATCATATTTAATTATATTATGCTGTTAAACTATTTTTGGAAGCTTGGTTTAGTGAGTTTCGCTCAGGCAACTATTTGTGGTCAGTTCAAACACCTATAGCGCTTCTTTCTTCGCCTGATTTCGACTTTATCTTCTTTAAGAAAGTATGCCATTGAGGTCGATCAGAATTGCGAATTGCTCTAAATACCATCATGGTTACTTAAAAATTTAGGGAACTATTATTTTCTGAGTGAACCTTCCACACTTGTCAGACTTAACAAAACGAGAAGGCTAAGCTAACTTCGGCTGTGCCGAATTTTATATACCCTTGCAAATGCACGATTCGATTTAACGAGTTTCAGTTCCGGTATGTTCTGAAACTAATTTTTCGGTTAAAGATTCTGACTCGGTTTGCGGTTTCGATACGGTAGGCGGTTTTTTATTTCGGTATACCGGTACATACCGGTACAAGTAAAAAGGTTTTGAGTATTGGAAATATTGAATTCTGAGGTAAGTCCAAATAATTTTAATCATTTCTAATATAAAAACAGTTTGTAGAAATTTCAATCGTTTAATATTAAAGTATAATTATATTCGATTTTTAACATTTCGGTTTGTTTGACGTATGTACATTACTGAAGCTAAATAAGTAATCAAACACAGCAACCAAAACAACTTGCTGTCTAGCGACAATTTTGTTTCTACCGAAAACTATTCTTCCGTCAGCAACAGCTGTGTCTCGCAGCGAGCCTCTCGCACTCATCCATTTCGAATCCCAAATAGGCAAAATTGCTGCTTGAAATTGTCGGTAGATCACTGATCATCTCTATCAGGAGCCATCTATCGATAACCTATCGGCCCGATGAACGCTCTGCTAAAAAAAAAGCCGAAACCGTACCGGTACCAACGTTTCGATTTCGTGCCGATTCTATCGGTTCCTATAATAACGGTAAGCGGTATTCGGTTCTCTTTGGAGGCGTTTCCATTGAAAACAAAAAAGTTTTTCTCACTAGAACTAGTTTTTCAAACTATCGTTTCTGTGTCAGCTATATGCTATGGTCATGCAAACTTGACAAAACTTTGTAACTGCCAATTTTCAGAACATTTCCATTAAAAAAACAAAACGTTTTTATACGCGTTAATCGTAGACTAAAAAAGTATGTATGTAAAAAGGCAGAAGGAAGCATCTCCGACCCCAAAAAGTATATATATGGGTCATTCCAAGTGAACTCAGCCACCCGATTATATTTTATGTCAAAAACCAAACCTTCTATCCCCGCTTTAAAGATCTACACATCGAGAGTTTAATCCATTTTTTGATATCCCCACCACTAACAATCGACGAAGAATATTAAACTTTAAAAAATTATAGCTTTATATCGGTGCAACCGAGGGCCCTCCGATATTTTCATGAATTATTTTTATACTCTGTACAAAGAGTATATTAAGTTTGTGCAAAAGTGTCCGTCCGTCTGTCTGTCTGTCCGTATGAACAAACAGATCTCAGAGATAGTAGGAGATAGAGGTTTGACATGTATGGAACATATGTTACTTATACTTGCAGACATATCAAGTTTATTTCCAATTTTGGCCACGCCCCCGCAATATCGAAAAAACGTCATATCTCCCACAGTTTTATAGATAGAAACCTTCGTTCGAACCTTCTGGACATATTTAGTGTTCAAGATTCTTTATCGATCCGCTGAAGGAATTTTAAAGATCGGATGAAGGATTTTCCAGTTATAAGGAAAAAACAGTTATGGGCAGCACCGGTCGCAACGGTGATGGGCAGCACTTCACAGGTACAGAGAATGTTATAGTCGGGCTTGACCAACTTTCTTTCTTGTTTTCATGTAAAGAATGTCTATATACATATTATAGAAAAAATCTCGCGATGGCTCTGGCCCTTCATTCGCGGAAAAATATTTTTAAATTTTTATATATTATTTTACAGAGCACCTTTGTATGGACATTTTCTGGTTACGCCTTCGCACCCCGCTATTTTTTAAGAAGATACCGAAACTAAAAAAATTCCCATAGGACTTGGCCCCATCACATCGTAATTATACTTTTTTGATACCTTGAAAAAAATCTTTCTTAGTACCGAAACGGTATGAAGGAGTGTTCGTATGAAGCTTTCATGTACCAGAGAGTTTCTTAAATTGTTGATTGTGATAATTTTGCTGAAGAAATATATCCCGAACTCCCAGTAGTTTAGCATCAACAGCCGAGTCGATATAGCCATGTTCGTCTGTCTGTATGAGCACCTAGATCTCGGATCTCGGAGACTAGAAGAGCTAAAGCCAAGAAATTTCGTATGTAGACTCCTTTTGTCTGTACGCAGATCAAGTTTATTTACAGCTATTTGCTATAGTCATCGGATCCGGCAGGTTTCAACAAATGTGGAGTGTATTTATACTAAAAGAGCAAAGTTTCATTGAAATAGCTTTCAAACTGATGCACACTGGTCCAAATACCAAAAATTATGGTAGAAATTCAAAATTTTTTTTTAATTGTTATGCGAAACCAAATTTATTTTCCAATAGAGTATTACCTAGTGAACTTAAAAGTTCAGTTGAAAAATACAGTCGAAATTGAAACACTGCGAATTTAGGCATCCCTGGAAGTTGGCAGATCCTTTACCACAAGCTTTGACATTGTTTGCCTTGCAAATCAGAGCACATTTTAAATCAGAAGAAAATAACAACTACGTCGAATATTGAAGTAAATCAAAATGGGAAAACAAAGTTAAAGGTGTGTACATTATAAGTGTTATCATGCATTTTTTGTTTTACGATTTATGTATGTGATTTGTCTTTGGTTATAAGTGTTTATGTAAAGAAATGTTTGCAGCAATTCTAGCCGCAAACTTGTTGTGTTTCGTAGAACAAAAGTATGTTGGATTGACGTGGATTAACGTAACTATTAACACTATATTATACTTCAGTATGTATATAATGCGAGGATATCAATCTTTTTTGCACCTTTTTGCCCCTTTTCTGAAAAATCGCTATTGAAAATCGACAAAAACATCAACTTAGCTGCAAGTCGAAAAAATCGTGTATATGGCAGCTATGTGAAATAGTGTTTTAAACTGAACCAAATTTGGCGAGTCGTCTAGGGAGCTAAAAACACGTCTTCAAACCAAATTTTAGTTCAATGGCTTAAAAATCAAAAAACATTGATGCAGGTCGGTCGGATCGGTTATATGGCAGCTTTATAAACAAGTGCCGCAAATCGAGACAAATTTTTAAAGTCGCCTTGGGCACCCAAAATACGTGTACAAACCCAATTGTAGTTCAATTGCTTAAAAATCCACAAAGTTGGTGTAAATTGGCTGGATCGGTACCAAATTTAGGGAACATACCTCAATAATTGGAGTTTTCGCAAAAATTTGTGGAATTTGTGGACCACTGTGTAATGGAGGAAATAGCATAGAAACAGATGGACGGACAGAAAGACCAGACGGACATGTGGTCGGAGATGCTTCTTTCCGTGCTTTACAAATATCTGTTAAATTTTAATATACGAGGCGGTCCCAGAAATAGCCGACCAAACTACTAAAACACACAAACTTATCATTTTTTTATTTTTTATTTTTCAACGTAGGATCCTTTTAGGTCGATACACTTTTCCCAGCGATGTTCAATAGCTTCGATACCTTTTTATACCCTTGCAGAGGGTATTATAAAATTGTCCGGATGTTTGCAACGCATAGAAGGAAGCATCTCCGACCACTTAAAGTATATATATTCTGATCAGCACGACGAGCTGAGTTGATTTAGCCCTGTCCGTCTGTCCGTCCGTCTGTCCGCCTGTTTCTATGCTATCTCCTCCGTCAGTTTTAAGGCTATCCTCACCAATCTTTGCACGAAGTCCTTTGTTACAAATACGCTGCACATTTGTAGGAACCGGCCGGATCGGATGACTGTAGCATATAGCTGCCATAGGAACGATCGGTTGAAAAACTAGTCTTTAAGAGAAAAACCTTTTTTTTTTAATGGAAACGCCTCCAAAATACGTATATCTTAGTTTACTATCCCTTCCCATGATTTCACTAAGTTTGGTCGAAATCGGATGACTATAGCATATAGCTGCCATAGGAACGATCGGTCGAAAAACTAGTTCTAGTGAGAAAAACTTTTTTGTTTTTTATGAAAACGTCCTTATTATTGGCATACACTTATTTTATATACTTTGGACACATTTCTACAAAGTTTCATCAAAATCGGATGACTATATCATATAGCTGCAGTATGAATGATCGGTCTAAAAAGAAGTTCTAGTGAGAAAAACTTTTTGTTTTAAATGGTATCGCCTCCAAATTTCGCAATTAACAGTGTATTATGCTTTTCCATTATTTCACCAAGTTTAATCGAAATCAGACATCTTTATAGTATAGATTCCATAGTAATGTCCAAAAAGTGGTCTTAGAAAGACTTTTTTGTTTTCAATGGAAGCTGCAAGGGTAATCCAAACTTCAGCCGAGCCGAAGTTAACTTTCCCCTATTTTTATACCCTGTTCCCATTGAAAATGGGAAAAGGGGAATAATGAAGTTGTGCAAAAGTATGTAACAGGTAGAAGGAAGCATTTGCGACCCTATAAAGTATATATATTCTTGATCAGCATCAACAGCCGAGTCGATTTTTTCCTCTGTCCGTATGAACGCGTGTTTCTCAGAGACTGTAAGAGAAAGAGCCACAAATTTTTGCATGTAGATAGGTGTATACCCGATTCAAAACGAGTTTGTTTCAGATTTGGAAAATTCCTCCCCCTCCCCCCTTTAAGCGCAAAAAACTGTCAGAGCTACAATTTTTTAGATAGACCTTCCAAACTTTATATATATCAAGAAAGGCCCAATATCTACCTATTCTGAAAAGATCACTAAGATCGGACAATAAACACCGAAGTTATATACGAATCAATTTTGCTTGTGGGAGAGGGGGGCGGGGTCTTGCATTGTTAGTTATCGCGCGCGGCCGCATGCCATGCGTTTGTGTGTATGTGTGAGTGTGTGTGTATGTAAAGAAAAAACACACGAAATTAAGGGAACAGGGTATTTTGTAGTCGGGGCACGCGACTGCAGCTCCCTTACTTGTTTATAATAAGAACTGTGAAGCTCTTCAAAATAGGCATTAACCTCGGACTCGACCTCTTTCAGCTAACTCACGCACTTTCAATCGCCGGTCACTCAATACACATTTTTTTAATTTTGGCCACCATTTCTGAAGTGGTCACCTCATTTGGACGCCCATAACGATGTTCATCTTCGCAGCTCAAACGACCTCGCTTAAACTCAGTCACCCAATATTTTATTGTTGTAAACGAGGGAGCAGAATTACATAAGGTAGAATCCAGCTCCTTTTTGATATTGGTTGGACTAAGACCTTTTATATGAAAGTATTGTATCACATAACGATGACCAATTTTGTCCATGTTCGCAAATCAATAACAAGCGATCTCTATGAAAATCGAAAAAAAAAAAAAAAACAGTGCAAGGTATTGGCACCAAACTTCAAAATTAAGCTTTTAATAGTTGGTACTTCCTCTTTTTAATATTTTTTGTGAACATTTTCCAACACTACTGTGCTAGGTCGGCCATTTCTGGGACGGCCCTCGTACCCTCTGCAAGGGAATTCAAATTTAATGCTTGATGTCGCGTGTTATGGTCTGAGTCGGCAACAACAAATTAAAATAAAATGTTTCTTTAGAATTTTAATAATAAAATAAATGTGGTATTATCAGCATCAGATACAGTAAGGTCACAGATCACATACTTATTATTCTATTTTTATTTCATGTTTGCTCATTTAACAGCTAAGATAATTGACTTTCATTTTCGATTTGTCAAAATATTAAAGCGGTATTTTCACTTGTAATTCCAATCGAGATATCAGGCAAGTATAGTAGTCAATCTGAGAAGCACAAAAATATATGTAAATCTATATATCTGAGTTCTCAAATAAGTTTTTTGACAACAAACACACAGTAAATTGATGTATCTTTCAGCCATCTTATATCTCAAGTGAAAATACAGCTTTGAGAAAATCCCTTAAGCTAACTTAAATTATCCGAGTTCTCATGTCAGTTGGCTTAAGTAAAAATCTAATTGAGTGCTCAGCTAGGCTATTCAATTTATCATCAACCTACTCACTGCCACTTGAGTTTTTCGAAGCCAACTTAAAAGGGTAATTTTTTAGCCATTATCTTTTTGGCAACACTGGTTTAAAAAGCTCACGCACTTTTCGTGTTTTGTTCCACTGTCAAACATCTTCAGTTTCTTCAGTCTATAATTTAACGAACAACGCTTGCAAATTATTGAATTTTATTATCAAAAAGCGTGCTCTGTTAAGAAAGTTTATCGCGAGCTTCTTCCATTTTATTGTCAGTTTAATCGACCCACTGAAGCGGCTATTCGGGCTATTGTGACTAAATTTCACACCAAATTTACATTGTTGGACATTAAACTACCAACACGCTTACGTAGAGTGCGAACTGAAGAAAATATCGCAGCTGTATAGGCCAGTGTTAATGATGACCATCAATTATCGATTCGTCGCCGTTCGCTGCAATTGGGCCTCTGTTACTCAACAACGTGGACAATTTTGCCGAAGAATTTAGGTGTAAAGCCCTTCAAAATACAGCTGTTGCAAGAATTGAAGCCGAACGACCTACCGCAACGTAGAATTTTTGGTGAATGGGCTCTTTGAAAGTTGGCCGAAGATCCACTTTTTTACCGAAAAACTGTGTTCAGCGACGAAGCTCATTTTTGGCTCAATGGGTACGTAAATAAGCAGCATTGTCGATTTTGGAGTAAATATCAGCCAGAATCATTGCAAGAGCTACCAATGCATCCAGAAAAAGTCACAGTTTGGTGCGGTTTATGGGCTGATGGCATCATTGGACCGTACTTCTTCAAAGATGATGCGAATCGTAAAGTAACTGTGAATGGTGAGCGCTACCGTGAGATAATATCCAACATTTTTTTGCCCAAAATGCAAGAGCTTGACTTGCATGACATGTGGTTTCAACAAGACGATGCCACATGCCACACAGCACGCGCAACAATGGACTTATTGAGAGGCGAGTTCGGAGAACATTTTATTTCACGTTCGGGACCGGTCAATTGGTCGCCTAGATCGTGCGATTTAACGCCTTTAGACTATTTTTTGTGGGGCTATGGTAAAGCTCATATCTTTACAGACAAGCAACATTGACAAGAAGACAACATTGAAGCATTTATTCGTGAGATACCGGCCGAAATGTTTGAAAGAGACGCACCAAACGGAATGTACACTTTTGCATTATTTTCCATTGGAACCAAGCAATTTCTATTAGTTCGTATGGAAACAGTTGGTGGCTCTTGTGTGGCTCAGCGGCTAGACTGTGCATGAGGTCCCAACCGCTGTGCATGAGGTCGTGGGTTCGATCCCGCCTTGGAACATCTAATGAAAAAGTTTTTTCTTTGAATAAAACTTTACACCCGGCCACACCTCTTTGCTGTTGGCGCCAGCATTGCAGTAATTAGCCATGAAAAGCTTCTCAAACTGCCGTTCGGATTCGACGTTACACTGTAGGTCCGTTTCTCTTGCGCTAAAATTAGAAGCGCACATGCCAAGAGATTGAGAGAGGCTCGGCTTTGGCCCTTTGGGGCTGTGTCTTCTTGACAAGCTAATTTTACTTACTATTACTAGTTGTAGTGGGAGTTAAAGGAGCATCAATGGGTGGACGAGTTGGTTTTGGAGCATTTTCCTCACGAGGATAAGTATACCACTCCCCAGTTGAAGTATTCCCACGCATTTCCAGGCATATTGAGGGCACTTCATCAGTTTGGTCTCGGCAATTATATTCGTGATCACAGGCCAAGTAGTTTGGAATACATCCACCATAGGAACAGCGAAATGAACCGGAAGGGCAAATGAATGTTACACATTGTTCAACAGTCTCATCGCTGCCATCCAGACAATCCTCATAGCCATCGCAGACGTTTTCAGACAGCACACATTTTTTATTACCCTTGCACTGAAATTGATTTCCACTGAAAAGAGACAATTTTTAGTTGTATGTTGTTTATATAATTTGTCGGTAAAACTTACTAGCAATTGCCTCTTAATAGAGTCACTTGCTTTTGAATATCTTTTAAATCGTAACATTGGCTCCAATGCTCATCTGTTCCATCATGACAGTCTGGTTTATAATCACATAACTGAACTTTGCTATAGCAGCCTCCGTAGGAGCATCGGAATTCCGGGCAGGACTGGCGGTAACATTCCTTAAAAGTCTCGTCGCTGCCATCGGAACAATCTATGTGCGCATTGCACTTTTGGCTATCTGATATGACATCACCATTATTGCAGCGAAATTCCGCATGAGCTTTAAAAAAATTTGAACACGAGTTATTTTAATTACACTTTGTCAGAAAACTTTAATGATTTTTATGGGAAAAATGAGTTTTCTGATTAAATTTGAGTTGGACATACAAAAACATTTTCTTTTTACAAATTTTTAGAGTCTATCATTTGTTTTAGCATTTTTTTCGACTTAACCTAAACACAAAAAAAAAGTAGGAAAATGCAACATTGTTCATTGGTAAAATCGCCAATGTCAGTAGTGGTTTTGATCCATATGTATTTCCATTAAAAAACAAAAGGTCAGCACTTTTGATTTCAATGGTTTCCTTTTTTGATTTTAAAACTTTTCCACTTTTGATTTCAACATTTTTTCCCTTGTGATTTTAAAGTGATGCACTTTTTGAAAATAATATTTTACACTTTTGAATTTAAATGCTTACCATTTAAAATAAACAACAAAAATAAAGAAAAACTTGCTAGCCAACCATCTATTCGCGCACTCTTATTTGCAGAATCTACTCCGCCCCCTCGGATTTGAAAAGCTATGGCCCATTCACCATGTTTGCGCTTCTGAGTCACAACGAATTATACAAATTTAATTAATTTCAAACTCTTTATACCTCTGCTGTGTCTAGAACTCGGGACCTTTGGACTTGACACGATAGGGATGATGTCGTAGCCGACTGCGGCATACTTATATTAAACTTAATCTAGCATCTGTCTAAAACTTGTAATTCTCAACATCGAATTCCGTATAAATGAAAAATTATTTAACAATGTCACACTTTTGATTCTGTTGCGAAATAAAAAGCGCCATTGTTGATTTTACTACGTTGAAAATCAAAGAGGTCAGCACTTTGAAATCAAAGACCCGCACTGATGATTCAAAATGTCAAACATTTGGTTGTTACGTTTGAATTGGTAACATCAAATAAGAAAGAAAGTCGGTCAAGCCCGACTATTGTATACTCTGTACCTGTGAAATGCAGCCCATCACCTTTTCGACCGGTGCTGCCATAATTGTTTGTTTCCTTATAACTCGAATATCGTTCATCCGATCTTTAAAATTCCTTCAGCGGTTCGACAAAGAATCGCGAATACTTAATATGTCCACTAGGTTCAAACCTTCTATCTATAAAACTGTTTGAGAACAGCTGCACAGAGTGGTCAATTTCGTCCTTGAAGGATTCCACGCCAAGGAGTACTTTGTGGCAGCGTACTTGGATATACAACAGGCATTTCACAAGCTGAAGGGAACGCTCAATCCTCAACTCTTCCTGATGGTCAGATCGTTCTTATCTGACAGGACATTTAAAGTTGTCCAGGATGGCCTAGCATCCCAGAAGAAGAGGATTCGAGCAGGAGTACCTCAAGGCAGCGTTCTGGGGCCAACCCTATACAGCCTGTTTACTGCAGACATGCCAACCGCTGCGGACATCCCGATTGAGGAGACACAGGACCTCCTAATTGCAACTTTTGCTGACGACACGGCCATTATGGCTCGTGACAGTTGTGTCTACTCGGCAACAAACGCGCTTCAGGAGTACCTGAAAAGGTTCGAAAACTGGGCCTGTCGATGGAACATCTCCATTAACCCAGAAAAATGTGTCTCTGTCACCCACACCCTAAGGAAGGACAGTAGCCCAGGTGTCTTCCCTTACGGAGAGCTCCTCCCAGCTAAATCGGGCCATAGATATCTGGGAGTGACGCTAGACAAGCGGCTCACATTTAAGCAGCATGCCGCCGAAGTTGCTGGTAAGCTTTACAGCAAGGCGAAGAGGATGAGTTGGTTGCTACACCCCAACAACAAACTCTCCCTGCGAAACAAAGTCTTCATTTAGAAGGTGATCCTGGCACCCATATGGAGATACGGGGTCCAGGTTTATGGCATCGCCGCAAAGACCCACATAAACAGAATTAGGGTCTTCCAGGCCAAAATCCTGCGTAAGATCACTGGAGCCGAGTGGTTTATCAGAACCCGAGACATCGTACGGGAATGTGGCGTTCCGATGGTAGGAGATACCATCAATGTCCAGGCAGCGAGGTACCTGGACAAGGTAGCTGCCCACACAAACAACCTTGCCAGGCGCCTACTTCGCACTCGTAAGATAAATGGAAGAGGGGCAAGACGCAGGCTCCAAAGGATCCAACCAGGTGACCTGGATAATCGCAGGATCTAGCATAAGCTCTTCACAACAACCAGAATAAACACAACCTGACTATGACCGACTAGAAACACATACACACTCAACCCTTTACCAACCTTATACTACTTAAGCAAATACTACTTAAGTCAACAGTTTACGACAAAAATAACAACTGATAAAAGTAAGCAAAACATAATCCTAACCAAAATACAAACACAACAAGTAAGGGAGCTGCAGTCGAGTGCCCCGACTACAAAAAACCCTGTTCCCTTGATTTCGTATGTTTTTTCTTTACATATACACACACTCACACATACACAGTCAGACAGACAGACGTATGGCTTAATCGACTCGGCTGTTGATGCTGATCAAGAATATATATACTTTATAGTGCCGCAAATGCTTCCTTCTACCTGTTACATACTTTTGCACAACTTCATGATCCCCCTTTTCCCCATTTTCAATGGGAACAGGGTATAAAAATCGTACAATTTATTATTTTTGGAGTCAATATTCCGCCACAACACCCAGTGACTTAGAGGACCCAATCTTCCCCCACTTATTACTTGCTTCATTAGAAGCCTCCCCTGTGTCAAGGTTTAGTACATAATTTCAAGAAATCAAGAACATCAAGAATATATATACTTTATGTGGTCGGAGATGCTTCCTTCAATGCTTTACAAACATCCGCACAATTTTATAATTCCCTCTGCAAGAGTATAAAAATAGGAGAAAGTTAACTTCGGCTCGGCCAAAGTTTTGTATACCCTTGCAGTTTGTTTTTCTAAACAAGACTACTTTTCGATCCCAATCAAAACCAAAAAATTTTTCTCACTAGAACTTCTTTTTCGACCGATCATTCATACTGCAGCTATATGTAATAGTCATCCGATTTGAACAAAACTTGTAGAACTGTGTATATAAAATAAACCAAAGGTTTGGTTGGGCTGGCTCGAGGTCATCCATCTCATCCGAAAATAAAACGGCCTTTTTGTTTATATTTTCCCAATATATTTCGAGCACTATTTAGCAATATGAAAAGTAGGATAACAACGTTGGACAAAACAATTAAATATATACAAAATACCACGCGCTGGAGACGGGACCAATATATGTAATAAAATATATGTTGGAACGACAAAATCAAAACTTAGGACTCGACTATCTGTACACAAATAAGATAAAAAAAACATTATAACAAGCGCTTCTCTCTTGAGATGCTTCACATCATAAACATACCAACAAACATAAGGCTTAACTTCAAAAGGGACACAGAGAACTGTGCTCACATATATAGACATTTACTTGACCAACACAAACACTAGAATAAGTCAGTTTTAAATCAAACTCCGTGGCGAGCAGTTGCACTTGTCCCGTATAATTGTATGTATCGGTTTTTAATTTTTTTTAAATAATTTAATGGAAAAGCTTGTAAGTTATTTGTTCAATTGTTGTTTGTTAGCCCCCTGAAGACGGACCCCGATGTGGCCCCCGAAATATATTGGGAAAACATAAACAAAAACGCCGATTTATTTTCGGATGAGACGGATGACCTCGAGCCAGCCCAATCAAACCTTTGGATAATATAATAAACTCTTTAGAATCTTCAGACATTTCGAAGAAGACTATTCACCTCTATATGAAATTCATTTAATTTTTTTAAGAACCGGATACTTTGGATAAAGAGCTTATTAATGCTTCGCATGAATATACATACGATAGCATTTAACACACAGCCTCAAAGGGCCATAGCCGAGCTACTCTCAATCTCTTGGCTTGTGTGCTTCTAATTTTCGCACAAGAAAAGAGACCTACAGTTTAACGCCGAGTACAAACGGCAGTTTGAGAAGCTTTTTCATGGCTAATTATTACAAAAGCTGACGCACTATGGTCCCAAATCCCAAAATGCTGCCCAAAAATGATTTTTGTCAGGTAATGTCTGAATATCCTGCAGTTTTTTGTAATTGTAGCGATATAATGAATATGCACTGCTCGGCAGCTCTCTCTCCCAAAATTAGTTTTTCTAAAATACTTTGGCCCGCTGAGCACGAAAATCCAGATGAAAAAAAATCTGTCGAATAGTTATCGAGATATTATTCATAATCGGGGTTTTCCGAAGCTGCCTCCACTTAAACTCGCATAACTTTGTTGTTTTTGCTCCGATTGAAAAGTTGTATAGAAATTTTAAAAAACCAAACCGAAAGTTTCAGTTTGATACAAAAATGTGAAATGGTGAGTCTTTTTAATGCTGTAGTCTCATATGTAGAAAAAAAACTTAATTTTTTGCAAAATTTAGAAAATTTATTGAAATTACAGTGCTTATAAATGCATATGAGTAAACAAGATTTATGTATTCTTATACACTTGAAAAATATATTATAGTTTTGCCCAGAAGTGTGCAACGCTTAGAAGAAATCATCTCCGACCACATAAAGTATATATATTCTTGATCAGCATGACGTGAGCTTTATCCGTCCGTCTGTCCTTCCGTCCGTCTGTCTATTTCTACGCACACTAGTCCCTCAGTTTGAAGCTATCGAGCTGAAATTTTGCACAGGGTCATCTTTTAGTTGCACACTGCACATATGTCGAAACTGCAAATTTTTTTTTAGTTTTTTATTTAATATCCCGATGACACAAGACATAAAGCTTAAAAATTAAGTCATTGGTCACAAAATTAAATCAGTGGTCAAGTTTCAAGTGTATTTTTACTTCCGCACAGACGAAGTTAGCTTTGCTTTTCGTTTAATTTCGAGTTTCAAGTATTTAACTCCAAAAAATCCCAAAAGTACAGACTTTTATCTAAATTAAATACGTTTTGGCAGAAATTGTCTGCCGTATTATTTCCGCCATTTTGTTTTTCTGAATTTTGACTTTGAATTCGTAATCAGCGACCCCCAAAAACCCCTGAGTACAGACTTTCAACCAAATCAAATACGTTTTTGAAGAAATTGTCCACCATATTGAAACCGCCATTTTGTTTTTCTGAATGTTGACTTCGAATTCGTAATCAGCCACTCCGAAAACCCCCCGAGTACAAGCTTTCAGCCAAATGAAATACGTTTATCGGCTTTTTGGCCAGCTTTTATGGATTTGGGGCCACTGTTTGGCGCCAAAAGATGTGAGGTGACCGGGTGTGTAAGCTTATCTGTAAAAAGTTGTTCATTCTGTCCCAATTTGCACTGGCTTAAATGCCATCCAAATTATTTAAGTTCTGTAAATTGAAAACCGTGAATACCTAGAACTGTAAATTTCTACACTAAAGAACTTATACTTACTTTGAGACTGCCATTACATTCAAAGCTAGCTAATAAAAATTCTCCTATCACACTCTGATCACTTAGGTTAATAAACTGTTTATTACTTTTGCGGTAGTTAACAACGTGTGCGACCAACTTTGTAGAATATTTTTTTTAAATGGTATAATTTGAACTCTTTTTTGTTTATTAGCAAAACTTATAGCTTATACTTAATTAAATTATGCTGTTAAACTCTTTTTAGAAGATTTTTTAGTGAGAGTTACTTACAAATGTAGGGTGTCATCATTTTCTGAATCAACCTTTCAAAAACCGCCCTAAACTTGTCGGCTCGGCCTTAGTTTATATACCCTTTGCTGCTTGAATAACACAGGGGAACAAAAAGACCACTTTTGTGAGTTCAAGCCAATTCGATGCAAAAATATAGTCCAGTTTTGTCCACCGATTCTAAAACTGTTTTCGGTGTGTCGCCATCAGCTCTTATTTTTAAATAAAGCTGAAAATTCATTTTGCTGAATTTTGAAAAATTATGGAAGTCAAATTTTTGAGTCTTATGAGACAGAACATATAGCAATGCAGCCTAAAAAAAAAGAATCAAACGAGCTGCATAAAGCAAAGTGTCCAAATTGGCCTTTGAAGAGAATTTTAAATCACTTTTTTATGGCAAATTTGGCACACTTTATCTTCTCTGCTCATTTGGTTTACTGATAACAAGTCTGAAAGCTAGACGTTTGTTTTGAGTCTTATCATTTTTCGAACCTGTTGAGCTGTTCGAGTGATTTGTGCAAATTTCCACGAATTTTGGCTGAAGAAGAAGCACATCAATAATTTCTTTCAGCCTAAAGCAATCACATGATCGCACAGTACAATTTTTTGAAAAACCTATTTCGAAGACATGCTCCTCATGCGACGTTAAACAAAGTAAAATACAATGCTACGCCACAAAATTAAAACCATATTTTTTAATTAAAAGAATAAATGCACACATACTCGTACTCTAAACATGAAGAACATAATTTAATCTAATTTTATATTATTATAATATTTTATATTATGCTTATAATCTTTTGTTACGAAATATATTGAAATTAAATGAAGGAATGAATAATTTTTATTTTGAGAATAAGCTATTGTCAACTGGACCCACATTATGAAGCGAATATTTTTTTGAGTTTTGTTAAATAAAATTAAGTGAATTGAGATTCTAAATTTTTCTAATTTTCCTTGTAAGGTGAAAACGGGGTAACAGGATGCTGTAAACATTTTTGGGATTTTCTTAAACCAACTCACTAATAGAAAATCATTTGGTAGGGAGAAGTGTACAACTTTGTGCGATTCAGGTATATTCTTTTCAATTTATCTTTATCTATCTATCTGATTTCCATTATTTGTGTAGTTATGCAATAAAAGTGTTCTCGGACTTAATTAATTTTGTAGTATGGATGTTGGGTGAAAGTCAAAGAAACTGCCTGTTACAAACTTTTGCACAAACTTAAAATACTCTATGTACCTTTGGTACGGAGCACATTGGGCCAGATTTCAGTTTGGGTAAATGTATGTAACAGGGAGAAGAAAACATTTCCGACCACATAAAGAATATATATTCTTGATCAGCGTCTAAGGCCGTCTGTATGAACGCGCCAATCTCAGAGACTTTAAGGGATAGAGCCCAAATAAAGTTTGTTTTTGGTTTGGAAAATTTACCTCCTCCACTATTTAAACGCAAAAAAACAGTCAAAGAATAGTTTTTAGTTAGAACCCTAAACACTGGTCGGCATATATATTTTGACAAGCATTTTTTATAAATAAACCATTTTATCTTTTAAACAAAAAATCCTAAAACTTTGAAATTTTTATCGAATACTGGTATAAAGTCCGCTTTCAATAATTCATAAGTAGTCCACAATCAGCTGCTGGGATTAGAAAATATTAATCGAATTGGGTCTAAATGAACGGTGGCATAAGTATTTTGACAAAGATTTAAAATTGATATATTCTTAGCACAGGACCTTTTAAAGATAAAAGAATGATGTATTCTAGACAAGTTTTTCGCGCCGAATCCGAATCTAGCGTTAGAAACTCCATATCTCTGATAGATTAACTGTAAATTAGGCTTGAAAATGCAGAAAATGGCTAATTTGGTTGTTTTACTTGGGGGGTAAGTAGAAAAATGTTGTTTTTAATAATTTGATTTGTTTATTGTATAGTTCAATATCTCTAAAATGTGATTTAAGCCTTATTTATTTCATTTAGACAATTCGATTAATTTTTATAGCAGCTGATGTGGATAACTTATGAATTATTGAAAGATATCAACACAAAAATCAATTAGAAATTTCAAAGTTTTAATGCTTGTCAAAATATATATGCCGACCAGTGTATATCAAGAAAGGCCGGATATCTATATATTTTGAGAAGATCATTGAGATCGAAAAAAAAAAAAAGTATAGAAACAATATTTACTATATACAGCGGGTGGTATAGCATCGTCAGCTGTCAATACTCATATAATCAAAGGAACAGGGTATTTTGGAGTCGACTTTAGCTCCCTCTCTTGTTTTATTTTGTGTATTTTACGATAATATAAAAACATTCAAAACAAAAAACCATCCTTAAATATTTTCTTAGATATACCGACCACCAAATGCACCAAAAACAACAATTTGCATCTTATAGGCTATTCACCCTAAGCACATCTTACATCTAACATCCCACATCCAGAGTTAAAATGATATATAACTATTTGCTATGCCAACACTTGTAATTTTTTTATTATCTAATAATTAAGTGGATCAGTGTCTTATAGAAATATGCTACATACTGACAAATCTGGACAGGGCAAATTTTTATGACTCATATTTTGGAGAAAGATGTTGGGAGATGTGCTCAATTTGAATAGGCTATTACGCATCAACTACGAATGAAATTGAAACTGTAAAAGACCACTGAGCAGCCCATGTTAAACAATCATTTTTGACTAGGCAACACACAATTATTTCAAATCACTTTAAGGGGTCAAATATGTCACGGAGGAGATAGCATAGAAACAGACGGAGGTGTTCGCGTTTTATGGTCTGAGACAGCAACAACAAATTTAAATAAAATGTCAGCATTTGCTTCAGATTGAGGTAACCGATCAGATATTTTTAAATTTTTATTTCAAATTCTTGCTTATTTCTCAGCTAAGATGCTTGACTTTCAATTTTTGATTTGTCAAAATGATTTACTAGTTAAGGAAATTCCCTAAATCTTTAATTTATGCTGTCTGAGTGAGTTCTCATATAAGTTGGCTGAAATAAAAACTGGTTGAGAGCTCATCAGGCTATTAAATTTATTATCAACCAACTCACTGCCACTTGAGTTTTCTGAAGCTACACTTATATAAAAACTCAGACAAGCGAAATAACAACTTTATGCGATAAATAATATATTTACCCAACGGACACATTAATGCCAGACTGCATCCTAACAGAAGAATATAGAGATATGCCATATTCTTCTGCAAAAAAAGTTGCACAAATTTAAATTTAATAAATCTTTTTCACTTGCTACCACACTGGGACTCCGTGCAAAAATGAACGGGCATTATTTTTGATCGATGGTAATCAAAAAATATAAAAGAAAGAGAGCGAGTCGGTGCTAAATTATGTATGTCGATATGCAGTGGCGAAGTCAGGGCGAATATATTAGATAACCCTGAACACGAAGATCACGCTTATCAGCGGCCAAAAGAATAATTAATTCTCAGTATTTCATCCAGCTGTGATTTTTGAATGTATATACAGGGTGTCCAGAGACTTTCCGTCAGAACTTTAAAACATGATAGCTGTTATCAATAGAAATATTTTTTTCTTTTACTTCATGGGTCTAAGTGGCTTCGTTTCCAAGTTATTGTCTCAAAATAAAATGCAGTTTCGATGAAGTTTTTATACCCTTGCAGAGGGTATTATACAATTGTCCGGATGTTTGTAACGCATAGAAGGAAGCATCTCCGACCACATAAACTATATATATTCTTGATCAGCATGACGAGCTGAGTTGATTTAGCCTTGTCCGTCTGTCCGTCCGTCCGTAAAACTAGTTTTCGACCGATCGTTCCTATGACAGCTATATGCTATAGTCATCCGATCCGGCCGGTTCCGACAAATGTGCAGCGTATATGTTACCAGAAGACTTCGTGCAAAGTTTGGTGAGGATAGCTTTAAAACTGACGGAGGAGATAGCATAGAAACAGACAGACGAACGGACGGACAGGGCTAAATCAGCTCAGCTCGTTATGCTGATCAAGAATATATACTTTATGTGGTCGGAGATGCTTCCTTCAATGTCGTTACAAACATCCGCCCTTTTATAATACCCTTTGCAAGGGTATACAAATTTTTTGTTTTAAATGGGATCGCCTCCAAATTTCGTAATTAACAGTGTATTATGCTTTTCCATGATTTCACCAAGTTTTGTCGAAATCAGACATCTATATAGTATAGATCCCAGAGAAAAGTAAGGTCCAAAAAAGTAGTCTTAGTTAGAAAAACTTTTTTAATTTCAATGGAAGCTGCAAGGGTATACAAAACTTCGGCCTTGCCGAAGTTTACTTTCCCCTATTTTTTGTTTAATATATCCTCCTGTTTGGGAAACGGTCAAATCCTTCGGCACCTAGTTTTTATTGCTTGCATTTCTTCAGTGCTGCAGAGCACGCAGTACAAATATAATCCGAGACGTACCGAACGTTCTGCCATAAATCGCGCTTAAAAATTAAAGAATACATGGCCATCGTGGTTTTGTTTTCCTTGATTGGAAACCGATGTTTTTCATGCAGAAGCCATCCACAGATGAAACAAATCTTATTTTTCTTATTGCTCATCTTTTCGCACAAAAAGAAGCTATTCAACTGGAAACTTTGGTGTTGACGACTGTGTTAAATAAACCTGGGCATAAGCTGAATAAAAAAAGGTACTATTGTAGTCGGTGTAAGTGTTAATTGTTGATTTGACCGGAGATTATCATGGCCCTACAAGGTAACTTCTCCCAAACAGTCCAGCATGGTAAAAAATATTTGTAATAAATTTATGTGACTATGAAAAAGTATATTTAAATTTCCCACCTAACATTCGGAAAGTATACTTTTAGAGCATTTATGTTAACTTAAAATTTATTCTGTAAGCACACTAAAAAAGAACACTAGATAGCCGATGTTTGCTCAGAAAAACGCGAATAACTTCTGCAAACGGTAACAAAAGTCATTTAAACAACATTTGTCTGACGAAGAATTTTATGGACTACTATAATAAAATCTAAGGAAAAAATGCTTTGAGCAATATTGTTAAGCCAGCAAGGGTTGAAGTTGGAATTTCAAAAAAAGTTGTAAATACCAGATCTGTAACTCGCATTTATTAGCCATCGCGTTACATCTATGAAAGCATTGAATAAAACATACGAAAATCTTCTCGTCGCTATCGGAATTAACAAGTTTATAGAAAATCAGATGGTCCATTCGCCAGATATTTCATGATAAGTGAGCAAAATGAGCCCAAAACAATTTTTGGGCCATATCTTCAGTTTTTGGGGGTCCCAGAGGAAAACCAAGTATGAGGACGTGTTATATTCGACCTATTCTACAGCGTTCGCTAAGTTATTGCCCAGGTTTTTGCAATTTTGTGAAATTTGTAATACTGTGTAACTTGTGTTGCTAAGAAATTCTCTAACGTCGAGTATTCGGATTTCGTCTTTTATTACGGCAAAGCAAACGGCAACGCAATGCGTGCTCAACGAATGTATGCGAAAGCCTATTCACTGGGTACGCGTATTAAACACACCGTTCTCGAGAACCATTGAACGCATCCACTCCAACTTGACGGCTTTTTGATAATACAAGGTGGGCCAAAAGAAGTCACCCTATTGGAAAATGCTCTTATTTTTACAAATAGCCGCCAAAGTCAGATCTGTTTTGACATTTGTGGCCTACACAGAGAACAAGCCATGGATCGATATACTCCCCAAGAACGCGGAATAATCGTGTCTATTTTTTTGCGTAACAATTCGTCTGTGGTGTTGGCGCAGCGCGAATTCCGTCGCGAGATTCCCCGCGCCCTACACCGACTGCGAAAACACTGCGCCGTTTGGCCACCCACCTGGAAGAGTATGGGACCACAGAGACGTTGCCAAGAGTGGCCGGCCCCGGAGCGTCCGTTCGGCCGAGAATATCGCCGCTGTTGCCGAGGATGTCGAGCTGTCACCGGAAACATCGACTAGACGCCGTGCCTCGCAATTAGCCATCAGCCGGTCGTCCCTAAGGCGAATTTTGGTCAAAGACCTGCGCATGTTCCCGTACAAAGTCCAGTCAGTGCATCAGCTGCTGCTTGTCGACCGCCAAACGCGTGTAACCTACGCCCAAGCCATCCTCAATCTCGAGGACGAAATGGACGATTTTCGACCAAAATCATAATGAGCGATGAGGCTCATTTCCACCTCAGCGGGTACGTGAACAAGCAAAACTATCGCTTTTGGGGCACCGAAAATCCACGAGTGATGCACGAGGAGCCATTACACCCGCTCAAAGTGACTGCATGGTGCGCTGTTCACGCTGGAGGAGTCATCGGGTCATTTTTTTTCGAGAACGCCGCTGGTCAAACGACAACAGTGGACGGTGCGCGTTATAGGGTCATGTTAACCGGATTTTTTCTGCCGCAATTGGACGAATTAGGACTGGAGGACATGTGTTTCCAACAGGACGGAGCAACGGCACACACTGCGCGAGCCACCACCGACATTCTGAAGGCGGCGTTCCCGGGTCGCCTCATCTCTCGTTTTGGCGATTTGCACTGGCCTGCAAGATCGCCCGATTTAACCGTTCCAGACTTTTTTGTGGGGTTTTTGAAATCCCGTGTTTACGTAACCAAGCCCGATGACCTTGGAAGCCCTCAAGGACAACATTTGACACGAGTGCGAGAATCTGCAGCCCGAAGTTCTTGCCGAAATGATGAAAAATGCCATAAAACGAGCCCGTATGGCAATCAATTGTAACGGCGCGCCTTGGCCGAAATCATCTTCTCAAAATGACCAATAAAATTCTAGAGGTTCAAATAAATATAATCAAAAAACAGAATATTCGTTTTTTATTTAGAAAAAAAATTAAAGCCAAA
>JAEIFV010001686.1:0-24734 GCA_018904265.1 Lordiphosa collinella | reverse complement strand
CTCACCTACTTTGAACAAAACATTTGTTTCTCACAAATAATGGACTTTCAAATGGCCATAAACTAAGAAATGACGCTCCCGACCTATACCAACTTTTTACTTGATCAATATTGTCCCTACACTTTAGTTGTAAAACACACTGAAAAAGTCTTTGGGCTAGTAATATATTTGGATGTTTACATTGGGTAACGTACGTAACAAAAAATAGGTGATTTTTAATTTCCTAATTGACCTATATTTTTCTGCGCTTAAAGCTGGAAACAAATTGGGTGAAAATACCTCGGATTTCATGAAATATTGCGCTTTGTTTCAAAACAGTGGCTCTTCGATTTTATAATGATAGAATTTGGTAGCCCTTGACGAAATAAGATTAATATGTGAAGTTTTCATAGGGATTCGTGAAATTGAATTAAGAAATTTCCAAATGGCTTGTTAGTGTAACAGCAACTGACAGCGCACTGACGAAGGCTGCCGAAACGGCCGTCTACACAGCCTCAGCTACTGTTCATGTTCATATGTATTCTCTGTTGAATTTTCTGGTTGACTATTGAACTTTAATCAAACGTCGACCTTGAGCCTGCTAACATTCACTTTGACTAAAATCAAAGCAGGTCCTTAAACCCATATTTAAAATTTCATATATTTTTGCACTTTTCGTGCATTTTCTTACGGCGAACTGCTTTTATATGCGCCACAGATGGCAAACCGGCCATTTATAAATTCTGCTCAAAAAATCTAAATAATTAAAGAGATGGCCCAAATTCGCGGCTGTGAAGACTCTGCGGGTAGATTTGCCGAGATTCTAAATTACTGTCTCAATGGGTCGAAAAGTTCTTCCGTCTTAACAATCTTTATTTCCCCAAAACGCAGCTTCCTTATTCTAGCCATAGGTGAGAGCCCCTGCCTTCCATCATAACTGTTAAAATAATGAATTAAGTGTCGTCAGCGAAGAGAGAAGGACTAATAATTGTACCAGTGTGGTCAATTATGGAAGAGAGGCTTCTCACCCTTTTAACGTACGTAACGTACGAGCAAATGAAATCACCGATTGTGAACTAACGAATTACTTAATTGTGTAATTGTATCACCCTCTACCAAAAGGACCACTGATAAACCGAATTGATGCTTAGGAGAGATAGGGTCTTTAAGGATGACTTGACACAAATTTAACATCATGTACTCTGGTTTCTTGTCTTTTAATATACCTGTCACCAGTCTGCATTCTATTTTTAAGAATTGATAATTGATTTGTACTCTACTGGGTAGTATTCTCAATCTTTACCTTAATTTAATCTTAGCCAGGAGAGATTTTTCTCATACGATCGATAGGGTGTGTAAGATGCATAGAACGTATTTTCTTCTTGCCGACATTCTTCGTTAACGAAGTGCATTCTTAAAACTTCTAGACGAGTCCTACGAATCCGTCTTCATAAGTTTTGGACATTCTTATAAGGATCTTAATGATACTCAAATGGTTTTAGGAACTTAATTTAAAAAGTGTACGCAAAGTCACATTACGACAGAAATCATAATACAGTCGAACTTCTCTATTACGAACTTCTGTACAATGAAGTTTTCTTTATAGCGAACTAATTTCCAGAACACTGCAATTTCGTTCAATAATCAAACAATTCTATATTACGAATTTTCTGTATAACGATGTTTCTTATTGTCCCCTAAAGATTCGGTATACAGAAGTTCCACTGTATTTCATAATATGCCTTAATGAACCACTGAACCGGACTGAAACCACGGTTCAGTTAGCTCCAAAAACCGTGTTATGAACCGAACCAGCGCACAGTGGTTGGACTTGTACGGAGCCGCGGCCATAAATATTATCCGTTGAGATATCGTTATGAAATTTTCCCCAAAAATCTAAAAAAATATTTAAAATATATAGTTAACAAATTGGCTGCATCGGACTACTATATCTTATAGCTCACATAGCACCGTAGTAAGGCTTATATGGCTATGGTGCGCCAAAATACTTCCAGTGGAGTTGCTGTGCTAACATTTCATTATTGGCATCAAAGATATGTATAATTAAATTACTCCTCTCCCCCTCCCTACAAGCTTTTCGAAATATAAACCAATGAGGTTCTTTAGTTTTTTCAATCATATATAAGAATAAATGTATTTTAATTATTAAAAGTAAGATTTAAATGAATTTCAATTTGAATGCAAAAATGTTAACAAATATTTTCTAATAAATTAAAAGTAGATGATAAAAATTTAGATTCGACTCTCTGTGGTAGTTATCTTTGACCTGGTATAAAAGCGTCTGAACGCAAAAGAAGTGTATTGATTAAATCTGTATTTGTCAATATGGGAGACATCTTCTGAGTATGTTGCAGCCGGCACTTCTTTATTTCTTAGTTGTTGGACTCCGCAGCTTCCTCTAAGAGCTCTCCAATCGAAAGCTGAGCGTGCTCTATCACCTTCGCATCGTGAATTAAAATTATATGCACTGTTGCTGGAAGATAGTACCATGGATATATTTTTATAAACTGCTTAGCAGTATCCAACGCATAGCTTTCGAATAATTTAATGGAATATGGCATGGCATTAATGGAATATCCTGATGCTATGGCTTGCAATATCGTTGCGCATCGGGTTATCACTGCTTCATCAATGTCTGTAATATAAGATGCCAAACTAAGGTTTCCAAAAAATTTCCAATTTAATAATTAATTTAATAAAGTTTTTTGGATCTGTAAAATACCTAAAGCTGTGGTTTCTAGTAGACTCTGCAGTTAGACTTCTGCATATGTTTTTGCTTCTGCTATGTCATTTGAATATCTTTATGTTTTAAATTTGAGAACTTTCCCGCAGCTTGGAAATATTTTGCAAGAAGCTTCACTATTTACAAATTCACGTATGAGCAAGTATTGGTGTTTCGTTATTCCAGTGTCGATTAAAAGCAGTTACAAGAAGCGCCTATAGAAAAAGAATACATAAAAATGAGAAAAAAATTAAATGCAAAATTGTCTACAAACACAAATGACGAACATAAAAGAAACATCACAAAAACATAGGAAGAGCAGCAGATTGCATTGCAAATTTGACCTTGAAAACAGTAAGACAGCTTGAGTTTATACATGAGTATACCCAAATCAGCAAATATCAGCAGCTATCCTTAACATTTTTATTACCTTAAAACATTGACAAATACACTGATAGCACTCATTTAGGGGGGATCGGGGGGTAACATAACTAAAAGTCTGTTTAAACATGAAAATTACGTTCACAAAATACACAAAAAAGGTATAATCAATAAAAAATACACAACAATTAATAAATCAATCAAATTCATTTCACAAGAAGAATTTATTAAAGTAAATACCTGCAACTTTAAAATTCTTTTTAAATAATTGAATTCGGACCTCTCTATCGAACGTTTGACCACTTTGAAATACAATTTTGTTTTCACGAAAAGCTAACTTACGGCCGCTGCGCTGCAAAATTGAACACGTGTTTACGCTTTGCATTCTATTTTTAGAATGTCCCGTTAGGTTTACGGAAAAAACTGTTTTGCCATTAAGAAATTTGGACAATTTTGAGACAATATGTTTACATTTTGACTAAATATTCTTAGATGGATTTTTTGGAATTTTGGCCTATGGGCGCAATCACTGTGCAGCGGTACAGAAACTGTGTGAGCCACTGAACCGAACCAATACTAATTTTCGAGTGGTTTGCATTCCTGCGTTTTTTATGCCTCATCCATTTTCTTGATTATGCTGCAAAAATCTGTGAAAATAAAGAAAATGTAAGTGATTTCAAATTCAACTTTCCATTTGTGTAACGTACGAATTGCACAGAACTCAACCATTATTTCTTTGTAAGAGTAAACTGGTCAAAATGTTTATCCATGATTTAGAAGTACTCTCCAAGCGCTCTTTACCACTATGTTTAGATGATTGGCCTCCGAATTTCCACACGGTTGGCTCGCTTTTAGGTCCATGGATTCCACAGGATTCGGTCGTTTTTAGGTCGGTTTGTAGAATACATGGGATTAAATTGATTACAAAATTATTATTTTTTGTTTAATATTGTGTAAAGCATGGGCTGAACCAAGGTTTGCACCAAAACCTTCCTCCAAAAACCTTGAACCTCAAATTTCCAAATCTTAACCATTGTTAAATTTTGGTTTGAACACGCGAACCGGAATTCCGAAAAATTCGTTTGGCTTGCAGCCCTGGTTTATACACTTTTTCTTAGTTTTTACCATGAGGATGTTGGCAAAAATACTGAAGATATGCTTTGATTGCTCTAAGCAATTTTCATAATACTAAAACTTATAACAAAAAAAAACTAATATTAAAATTTGAATATGAGCACATTCAACAAAAAGCTACATTATTTCTCTTTAATTAAAATTTAACTGCTTTAAGAGATTTATTCGATTTCCGGAGTTTTATAAATTTTTCTAGATGCAGTCGAAAAAGACTATAGTTTTTAAAAATATCTTTCGAGCAGCAAATCGACTAATCCTACCTTTTGCACTTAATACACTGCTACAAAAATGCTACCAATAAATAGGAACAAGAACAAAAAATAGGGAAAAGTTAACTTCGGCTCGGCCGAAGTTTTGTATACCCTTGCAGTTTGTTTTTCTAAATAAGACTACTTTTCGGACCTTACTATATACAAGTCCGATTTCGATAAAATTTAGTGGAATCGTGGAAAAGCATAACAAACTAATATGTATATTTTTTTAAGGCGATTCCGTTTAAAACAAAAAAGTTTTTCGCACTTAAACTTCTTTTTCGACCGAAAATTCATACTGCAGCTATATGCTATAGTCATCCGATTTTGACAAAACTGTAGAATTGTGTAATAGTATAATAAAAATAAATATATGCCAACGTAAGGGACGATTCCATTGAAAGCAAAAAAGTTTTTCTCACAAGAACTAGTTTTTCGACCGATCGTTCCTTTGGCAGCTATATGCTAAAGTCATACGATTTTGACCACACTGTACAGAATTGTGCGGGAGCATATAAAAGAAATACAAGCCAATTTTGAGGACATTACTATTGAAAACTAAAAGAGTTTTTCTAACTAAGACTACTTTTCAGAAGCTACTTTTCTATGACAGCTATACTAAGTATATAGATGTCCGATTTCGACCAAATTTGGTGGAGTCATGGAGAAGCATAATAAACTAAGAAATACGAAGTTTGGAGGCGTTTCCATTAAAGACAAAAATGACAGCTATATGCTATAGTCATCCGATCCGGCCGGTTCCGACAAATGTGCAGCGTATTTGTACCAAAAGACTTCCGGCAAAGTTTGGTGAGAATAGCTTTAAAACTGACGGAGGAGATAGCATAGAAACAGACGGTCAGACAGACAGAAGGATAGACGGACAGGGCTAGATCAACTCAGGTCATCATGCTGATCAAGAATATATATACTTTATATGGTCGGAGAAGCTTCCTTCTATGCGTTACAAACATCCGGACAATTTTATAAAACCCTCTGCAAGGGTATAAAAATCTGTTAGTCTTCTATATTTTGATACTCTATACCAGAGATACAAAGAGTATAATAAGTTTCTGCAAAAGTATGTAAGAGGCAGAAGGAAAAATCTCCGACCATATAAAGTATATATCTTCGTAATCAGCATCAACAGTCGAGTCGATCTAGCCATGTCCGTCTGTCCGTCCGTCTGTCTGTCTGTCTGTCTGTCTGTCTGTCTGTCTGTCTTTTTTTGTCTGTCTGTCTATCTGTCTGTCTGTCCGTCTGTCCGTATGAACAAACAGATCTCAAAGATGGTAGGTGATAGAGGTTTGACATGTATGGGACGTATGCTTCTTTTACTTGCAGGCAGATCAAGTTTATTTTCAATTTTTGCCACGCCCCTCCCGCCCCCGCAAATTGGAAAAAACGTCATGTCTTCCGTAGTTTTATAGATAAGGCTATCCTCACCAAACTTTGCACGAAGTCTTTCGGTATAAATACGCTGCACATTTGTTGAAACCGACCGGATCTTATCACTATAGCATATAGCTGCCATAGTCGAAAAACTAGTTTTAGTAAATAAAAATTTTTTGGTTTCAATTAAAACGCCTCCAAACTTTGTATTTCTTAGTTTACACTCCATGATCCCACCAAATTTGGTCGAAATCGGACAGCTATATAGTATAGCTGTCATAGAAAAGTATAGTCTGGAAAGTAGTCTTAGTTAGAAAAACTCTTTTCGTTTTCAATGTTAATGTCCTCAAACTTGGCTTGTATTTCTTTTATATGCTCCCACAAGATTTTACAAAGTTTGGTCGAAATCGGATGACTATAACATATAGCTCCCATAGGAACGATCGGTCGAAAATCTAGTTCTTGTGAAAAATATTTGTTTTAAATACTTTTACACAATTCTACAAAGTTTTGTCAAAATCGGATGACTATAGCATATAGCTGCAGTCAAAATCGGATGACTATAGTATATAGCTGCAGTATGAATGAATGATGACAAAAAAGAAGTTCTAGTAAAAAAAACTTTCTTGTTTTAATTGGGATCGCCTCCAAATTTTTTTGGTCGAAGTCGGACATCTATATAGTATAGCTCCCATAGAAAAGTAAGGTCCGAAAAGTAGTCTTATTTAGAAAAAAAACTGCAAGGGTATAAAAAACTTCGGCCGAGCCGAAGTTAACTTTTCCCAATTTTTTTAATTTTAAAGGTGTACGAATGTCGCGTTCGATCAATAAATAGTATTTCATCATTCGCTGTGGAACAAATTTCCCAAAGCTCAACAGCTTCTTTAATCAAATTTACCTTCTTTTTTGGCAGCAGCGTCTGCAAATCACATTGGGAGATCCACTGGGCATACGCAGTTTCCTCCTTAAGCCGGTGCAAAGGGTGACCAAATATCCGTTGCTAATGGGCAAATTTATTCAGGCCTTTTACGAGCATCGTCAGTTGATATCGAAGCGAGTGTTCGAGGTGGCCTGTCGGCTGGAGACGCGTTTGCGTGAGCTGTTGGAGACGGCAAATCAATCGGATTTGCTTAACGATATTAAGCACTTTAATGCGGTGAGTAGACCTTTTCTTTATGAGAAGTATATTAACCCGCGCATCCTCTTCCCCCCGTACAGTTCAACATTCTCACCGAGGCCAGCTTCATCACCGTGGGTGAGTTCCCCCTAAATGATGTCACCCTACGCCGTAGTTACAACTCCAAACTGTTTGTGTTCAACACCTGCCTCATCTACACAGAAGTCAAAGGCAAGAAATTAATCTTTAGAGGCAATTTCTTTTTGCCTGATGTCTGCCTGGTGGTCAAATCCAAATCGTTTGTGCTATGCAATAAGCAAAGGGAATGTGAATTCATTTGTCTGCCAGCACTGTTGCAGAAATGGGAGGCGATAGTAAGTCAATTGCTGCAGCAGCCACTGCCTCCGGCCAGGATGACGACAAAGACACAGTCAGAGCCCCCAGAGGTGCTCGCTTCGGGGGCAAATAGTCGCACCATTTGGTATACCAAGCAATAGTTAAAACTTCAGTCAAGAATTGACTCTTCAAATGTGATATGCTAACTTAGTTGAGAGGGGGAGTAAATTTCAAGGAATGCAAACATGCCAATTTAATTTTAATAAAACGTAATGAAAATTTATCAAACAAATCAAAAACAAATTGTAAATAGCCTCAGGATGGCATTATAAAGAACAAAGGCCCAGGAATGAAAAAGCAAAACGATGGGCAAGCAACAGCAATGATATTTAATTTAACTTAATGAGGGCGTAAGTTAAAATTGGACCTCCTCGACTTTGATATACCCCTCACTTAAAGGCAGTTTAGTTCTGCACTTGGAACACATGAGTTAATATGACTTATAGGGAAATCAGTACGGTAAGTTAAGTAAGTTGTGCCATAGTTTAGAAACTTTTATAGCACTTCTTAAAGACCATCTTTCTAACTGCTTCAATCTCCCACCTTTCTCCTTCTATCATCAGTAAACTTTGCTCTTGCAGTTGTCTTTCCACCTTCACATCAATCTAGGCTAACAAAAAGTTAAGAACCAAAGTTGTAGAAAAAAATATATTCCTTCTTGAGTTTTGAAAAATTTCGGAAGGCGATATTAGGTAACTAAATTCGTCCATTCTTTGCTTAAGAAATGCTCTGTTGGATCAAGAATTTTCATACTTATTTTACTTACCAAAGGCTACCTAAATTAATCAACGTTACTTTGCTCCATTTGCTCCTGCATTTTAAGTGAATTTCATGACAAAGTTTATACCGCTTCTTCATTCACTTTACCTGCTGGCCCAAAAGTGACACCCGAACTGCCCTTTCCACTGATAAACTGCACAAAACTTTGTCAAGTTATTGCTGGTTTTGTTGTTGTTTCTGTACAAATCTCAATAATTGCGCCCTCGAGCTGGGCTTGGAACGCACACGCACAGGCACTTGCTCTGACCTGGCACTGCAGTCCACACCTCCGGGCCACCACCCACCGTGTCGATGAATTGATTTATGTGCTTGTTTGTCAGTTGAACTGCAACTTGTGCATAAATTTCACAATTTTGCCACCGCCTACAACATGCGTTACGCCCACATTTCGGGAGCACAACTAGTACACATATCAGAAAGTTTTGCCAAGTGCTGGTCAAATGGTGGCCAAGGAATGCGACTTAAAGAATGACCTGTAAAAGAAGAACACCTTTTATATAAAATTGTTGATTTAATTTCGTGATCCTTCAGATAAATCCCTAACCTAGCGCCTAGATTTGTTCTAAAATGGGTGTTCAAGGTTGTATGGGCGAAAGCTTAGCTTCGATCTATTAGTTCCAAACTCATTTTCAAAGTTACACATTCGGGGGTGTCCCAAAAATCTCTAGAGATTTTCGTATAAACGGTTTCGTTTCGAACTACAACTGCTGGCCCTTACATGTGAAACGTATCCAAAATGCAAGGCTACTAGAATAGATGACAAAAGTTGAGAGATTTGAAACCGACTGCTCAGCGCCAAGTATGCTTAGGGCGTACGGTTTTCGTTCCCAATAATCTAGTAGGCGACATTATTCTTGACACTTTACATATAAACACCTCCTAGTTTAGTTCAAAGTTCAATTGTGTATACGAAAATCTCTAGAGATTTCTGAAACTGGGGGGATGTAAAAAAATATAAGCAAAGTGCCGTTTAACTTTTGTAAAAACTATCCTCAAAGCCAAAAAATAGGCGAAAGTTAACTTCGGCTTGGTCGAATCATTCATACTGCAGCTATATGCTATAGTAATCTGATTTTGACAAAACTTTGTAGAATTGTGTAAAAGTATATAAAATAAATAAAGGCCAACGTAAGGGACGTTTCCATTAAAAACAAAAAAGTTTTTCTCACAAGAACTAGTTTTTCGACCGATCGTTGCTATGCCAGCTATATGCTACAGTCATCCGATTTAGACCAACATTTGTAGAATTGTTTTGGAGCATTTAAGACATATGCAAGACAATTTTGAGGACATTTCCATTGAAAACTAAAAAGTTTTTCTAACTAAGACTACTTTTCTGACACTACTTTTCTATGACAGCTATACTATATAGATAGTAAACTAAGAAATACGAAATTTGGAGGCGTTTCCATTAAAAACAAAAAAGTTTTTCTCTCTAAAACTAGTTTTTTGACCGATCATTCCTATGACAGCTATATGCTATAGTCATCCGATCCGGCCGGTTCCGACAAATGTGCAGCGTATTTGTACCAAAAGACTTCGTGCAAAGTTTGGTGAGGATAGCTTTAAAACTGACGGAGGAGATAGCATAGAATCAGACGGACAGGGCTAAATCAACTCAGATCGTCATGCTGATCAAGAATATATATACTTTATGTAGTCGGAGATAGGGGATTCGAAAATACTATCGAAATATCGAATATCAATATTTTTGTTCAAAATGTCAAATATATCGTTACCGAGTATTTTTCCGAGGCGATATATCTGATATCGAATATTTCCTGGCGTTCTTTTTCAGCGATATTTTTCTTGGAGCGTTCGGTCACACTGCTGCTATCGACGGTTTCTTGTGGTCTTTTGGCTTGCAAAAACAAATGCTTAAAACTTATTTTATAACAGTAGATACACAAAAATCAAAGTGCAAATTATGTTATAAAACTATGAAGACCAGTGGCAACTCGACAAACATAAAGGCGCATTTAAAAGCAAAGCATAGAGATGCTTGGCTGAAATGCAAACCTAAAACGTTAAATGTAAGTATAAATAACATTGACTTCCGCGAGTTAATGTTTATTTTTGTGCATATTTATTTTGTAATCCACATTATATGTTCTAATATTGTACTGAAAAATGTTATATTCGGGGGTGTCCTGGAAATCTCTAGAGATTTTGGCTTCGGTTGGTTTTCAAATCTCTCGAACAATCCGTCGGTGTCCCAGTACTTCGAGAGATTTCATTTTCTTATTAGAAAGTCTAGTTAGAAGGTGGGTGTATAAGATTATGGTCCAACTACAAAAACAGGGCTGCGGCGCTCGCAAATAATTGATAACAGATTTTGTTCATAGCTATATTGATGGTTTCAGTCTTGTCTTTGCTAAGTTCGCTAAGTTTGCGCAGGTTAGCGAAGTCGCATTGGTTGGTTTGTGTATTGGATTGGATTGGTTTCTCCAAATCTCTAAACAAAATACTAGAGGTTTGAAACCCACCGAAAGAGATTTCTAGGACACCGAGAATTGGTATTTGGTTGGAAGAGATTTCTGGGACACCTCCGATTGTACTTAAAAATGTGCATGTATTTACGTATGTTTGTATGTCTATACAAAAATGCATAGCCAGGATCGGACATGTTCAGTCTCTGGAAGCGCTAATGAATATCAAGCAGATATTTGTATTTTAATTTTCCGCTAAACATTAAGTCTTGGATAGATGAGACAGACGCATTGTCAGTGCTTTTTGAAGTGGCATTGACAAATGGGCATTTCCAGAGAAAAGTCCACCGAGACCAAAAAATTAAAAGTACTTAAAAACTCTTTTTTCAATCATATTTTTGTCTGGAAGAAATTAAATTAAACTAGTTTAAGCCAATCTTAAATTCACTCATATTTCATTTCGAAAATTTTAAATGCAAATTCGAGCAATTACCATTTTTCTTATTTTTATCATTCTTTTGCAGGTTTTTTTCCTAAAAAAGTACCCATAGATTTCATTAAATTTTGCTCTCTAAAGTTATTTTAAGAGTACAGAGTGTAAACAAAGATTGCATAAGAAACCATAACAAACTATGTGAGTGCAATTAACAGTAAGTTTTTTTTTTACATTATCAAAGAAACCACAAAAGTAATCATAGAGAAAAATTTGTCACATAACGTATGTCACGTAACGTAACATAATGAGTCAAATATAAAAAACACCAACATTAATATTTCAATGAATCAGCTCTAAATATATAGTAACATGAGTGCAGATCGTACTAAAATTAGTTGTGTTAAGAAACTCAACGGGTTTCGCAGATTTTTGAATTTTTATGAAAGTCAAAAAAACGCACTTCCATAATCTGTCACATAACGTATTCCTTTTTGTCTGCCAGTATCTTGGGACCTTCTCTTTCTACAACTCGCAGCATCTACATTAAAAATAGTGCTACTAAAATGATATTCAAAAACCAATATGGGCAAATTTATTTTAAAATTTTTCTTTGTAATTTTTTATGATGAAGGTTAATAAATTCGTACGACTGTCGCGTGCGTGCTGCGGAAATGCCCATATCTTATTACACCAGGAAGCTCAGCGCTACCGGAGCGCTTGGCTTCGGCTATTAAAAGGGTGGTTTCTGACAACAGAAGTATGACCGATGAGCATATAACTTAACGCGTCTTCTAAGAATCTTTGTCTAAAGATTATTGGGAAAAACTGAATTTTTTCGTGTCGTGAACTTAGGGTTATAATTTTTTTTTGGTGATACCACATTTCAGCTCTATATTGAAAAATGAATTGTAAAACTAATCATTTAAGGACAAAAAAAATAGATACGACTATGATGATTCAATGACCTAAATCAAATTTGAAATCAACGTATTAAACATAATAAAATGTTTTCTTTTTAAGTTTTTAAGAGAAGATGCTTTCTTTTAATTTCATCAATATAAAAACATGAAAAAGTTTCCAGAAGTTCGTTTTATAAATTAAATTAAATATATTCTTTTTTTAACTTATAAAAATTCATTTAATACATTTTATCAGAATGTAGTTTTTATTATGCGTCAAAGGACACCTTAATTACCTTAATAGACCCGCTTATTGTAAAGAAAAATAGTCAAATAGACACATTTTGTGAAAATATCGAAAATATCGCTACTATCGATATTTTTACCCCAAAATATTTATATCGAAATTATACTTTTTCAATATCGCCAGAAATATCGATATTGATATTTTTGAAATATCCGACATCCCTAGTCGAAGATATTTCGTTCTATGCGTTACAAACATCCGCACAATTTTATAACACTCTCTTCAAGAATATAAAAATAGGGGAAGCAGTTGTATGAAACTATTAAGTTTTTCATCCGATCAGGTTCAAACACATTTTTTATGAAAATTCAACAATGACAGCTTACCATCCTTCCGAAAAATGTTGTTAAGCCGAAAGTTTAGTTTACAGCGATTAGCTCTAAACCAGCGATGTCCAAAATTTGAAAAGGCAGCATCGCGTGGTTGGCAAGCCAAATTCTGCCGGCGTCGCAGCGACACATATATAGAGAGAGAGAGAATATGTGTATTCTATAAATTGAACGCTCGGCAGTTTGTTCTCGACGATTCGTGTGTTCGGCTGCATTTTCTCTGGCGGCTCATGTGTTCGGCTGAAGTTCAAGAGTCAAACGCTCAGTCAATTGCTATGCTGCAATCAATGAGGAAAGACCATAAAGCGCATAAAAATGTTTGATCTCAATTGGGAAAATGAATTATTTTTCATTGAGAATATGGATGGTAACGCTCAATGTTTATTGTGTCATTACGTTGCATGTCGCTTTACCTTTGATGTTATAAAAAGGCACTACCAACTTTGCCACGGGGGTTATAATGAAATAAAGGGGAGGGAGAGAGATTTAAAAATTTTAGATACAATAAAAATATGCTGCGCATCGATTTAATTAGTTTTATGTTTGAATAGCACGCAATTTATTTTTTCAGTGTAAAGCAGTAAAACGTCACATTGCCTTCGTGTTTCGCTGCTTCGCACACAAGCGCAACGCTTTCATTGTGTGAGTTTGGACACCACTGCTCTAAACTCATTTACCAAACTAAACAGAAAAAAGAGATTCAAAAACGATGCATTTGGACTAGATATGAAAAATGATCGTCCGTCACAGAAAAAACTGGTTAGTAAATTCAATCAATTTTATAGTTAAAATTGCTCCAACCAATATATTAGTTGAATTCACAGTGGGGAACAGTTAAAGTACTGTAAAAGTGACGTAACACATAACGTAAAGATTACGGAAGCACAGTACCAACCAACCAATCAACCAAAAAGTTACAGTTGAAAATGCTCCAACTAACAAAAATAGTAAGTAACAGTTAATTTTACCATTGTTTACAGTAAATTTTTATGTGTACCAAAGCACCAGTACAAATACCACACGTAGCTATACTAACTTTGTAAAATTTGTAAATTAAACATTTTCTGGTAGAATTACCACAAAATTTTTAACTTTTTAATTTTATATGCGACTGAAAAGCGTTACTTGCTGTTGAGCCATCTCACACGCTGGTAGAGGCGCGTCTGAGATGCTACTTGTATTATATTGCACTTCGCACAAATTAGATCACTTTTAATTCTCAAGTTGGAATTCAGCATGTAACCAATATAAAAGGAGAACTGAAAATTGCGGAGCTTGTTCTTTTTGTACCAAAAACAACAACAAAACGCATACACCGAAATTACGTAGTTAATTTGAGCCGAAAATACTGCAAAACAAACAAAAACCAAATACATAAAACAATATTCTGCAGTAAATTTACTTTTCGGATGGGTTGATTCAACCAACGAAATTTTTTCTGTGTTTGCATGATTTTCAGCTCCGTTGGATGATTAAAAGAATAATTAAGACATATCTAGTCCAAATGGATACGGGAAATCGTCCAATGGATATTTTTTAATATCCTTAACGGCGTCCATCCTAGTGTACACATAAATAAATACAGAAGAGATAACTTTCACATTTTGGAAATTCTACTCCTTAAGTCGGAAAATAGACTGACAACTGCTACATGTAACTTTTCAGTTTACAAAAGAAACATTTTTGTTTTTCATTCGATTGGATTTATAATTTCAAAAGCTCCAAATGGAAGTTTCATAAAAGTTTTTTTTTCGATTTTTAGAGAAATCCACAAATCTGTGTGTGAAATCATCCGATTAGCCCTAAAGTTTCGGAAAATCTACCTCCAAATGGGAAAATGGGAGGAAAACTGCAAAATACAACTGTTTTGAATTTTATCCGATCAGGCTCAAACTCATTTTCAAAGATATGGGAAGTGAAAATTCCCCAATGACTGACTTGCATCTCTCCGGAAAATTCACCCTCCTTGGTAAAAAATGGGTGATCAAGTTTGAATGGGCGAAAGCTTAATTTCCAGCGATTAGATCCAAACATATTTACAAAACTACACATAAATAAATACAAAATACATATTTGGAAAAATGTTCGACTTAAGAAGGAAAATGGGAAAATGCTGAATGTAACCTTACAGTTTCCCAAACCAAAAACTTTTTTGTTTTCGAATCGATCGGATTCAAAGTCATTTTTAAAGTTCTATCTACAATTTTACATGTTCAGTACAAACCAGTGCTACCCATCCGATAAATTCCATACCAAAAGTACACAGAATATATTAAGTTTGTGCAAAAGTATGTAACAACCAGAAAGAATCATCTCCGACCCCATAAAGTATATATATTCTTGATCATCATCAACAGCAGAGTCGATTTAGCCATGTCCGTTTGTCCGTATGAACAAACAGATCTCAGAGATGGTAAGAGATAGAGGTTCGACATGTATGAGTCAAAACTTCTTATACTTGCAGACAGATCAAGTATATTTTCAAATGTAGACACCCCGTCATATCTCCCACAGTTTTATAGAAAAAAGGTGCGCACCTTCTGGGCATATTATTATTATAAGTTATCAGGACCATTTATCAGAGCTAGCAATTAACATTTGACTGTTTTTCGTTGTCCAAAAATAACAGTTATTTACGGACCGTTTGAGCAAAAAGTCAGAGATGAACCGTTCCCATCGGCTCATGAACGAATCGCTCTGATTAAAACACAATATAATTGCGAGTGACCCAATTCAGCTCAACTAGGAGCTGTTGTCATGAATGAATCTTTATTTCGATTGTTGTTCTGTTTTTATACCTTTTTAGGATAGCAACATTTTGAATGACACCCGCAACATATACATATACATATGTTGTTTAGGTGTTATTATTACATATGTGGTCCTGGCAACATTTATATATACATATGTTGCTTGGATAATATTATTGTTAGCAGATGTGATCTGTTACAAGGGCTGCTTTGGTTTTGTAGACCCATGCACTGAATGCACAGATTATCAGTGCATAGGTCTTCTTACATGCTATGTCCTCTGCACTTGTGTTCTTGTTTTGTGCGGCTATTTTTAGGTGACAAGAACATTTGACTTCCAAGCAGGTACCTGGATTCAAATGCCCTTGTTCAAATATCTTTGAACAGCTCAGTGCTCAACGAACAACCAATAAATTTGTTTACATTTTGATCTGCTCATTCACTGAACAAATCGTCGCGATCGAAGAAGATAAAAGTCTTTTGCGTTTGTGTGGGTGTATGTGTGAGTGATGTGTCTGTTTGGGCTTGCGACTCACACAAGCCACACACACACACACAAAACAAATAAAAGAAAAAAAGACCGTTTGAGGTGAGTCATTCGGCTTTTTGCTCATCTACCGACTCTTAATGTGCGAGCGCTCAGTCGGATCGCTGTCTATAAATTGTCATTGAATGAGCAAAACAAGAAAAGCTCAACTGAGAACAGTCAACTGAAAACAGAAACAAGGAGACACGAAGTGTTCTGCTCAGAGCGAGAGCAAGCGTGCATGGATTTTTTCGGTTTTGTTATTGAGCAGCCCGCAAAGACAAAAATGTTCAATTGTTATTTGCGAGCTCTGCTATTTATCGATCTGCCAAAAGAACGGTAAGGATCGGATCAACGGTAGTCGAGTTATAAGGAAAATAAGTAAAAAAATAGGGGAAAGTTAACTTCGGCTCGGCCGAAGTTTTGTATACCCTTGCAGCTTCCATTGAAAACAAAAAAGTTTTTCTAACTAAGACTACTTTTTGGACCTTACTTTTCTATGGGATCTATACTATATAGATGTCTGATTTCGACCAAACTTGGTGATCTCATGGAAAACATAATGCACAGTTAATTACGAAATTTGGAGGCTATCCCATTCAAAACAAAAAAGTTTTTCTCACTAGAACTTCTTTTTCGACCGAGCATTCATACTGCAGCTATATCCGATTTTGATAAAATTTTGTAGAAATGTGTTAAAGTATATAAAATAAGAAAATGCCAATAAAAATGACGTTTTTATTAAAAACAAAAAGGTTTCCTCTTTCGAACTAGTTTTTCGACCGATCGTTCCTATGGGAGCTATATGCTATAATCATCCGATTTCGACCAAACTTTGTAGAATTGTGTAAAAGTATATAAAATAAGTGTATGCCAATGATAAGAACGTTTTCATTAAAAACAAAAAAGTTTTTATCACTAGAACTAGTTTTTCGACCGATCGTTCCTATGACAGCTATATGCTATAGTCATCTGATTTCGACCACAATCTTTGTGAGGTACAGAGCATATTATAGTCGGGCATGACCGACTTTCTTACTTATTTTTATACACTGTTCCCATTAAGAATGGGAAAATGGGGATCATGAAGTTGTGCAAAAGTATGTAATAGGTAGAAGGAAACTTTTGCAACTTTGTAAAATATATATATTTTTGATTAGAATCAACAGCCGGGACGACTTAGCCATGTCCGGCTGTCCGCCCGTCTCACAGTGGGCGAAATGGTCGATCTAGCGTCGCTTAATTCAATTTTCAAAGTGTTTGTTTGCGCCAAAATTGAGTCACTATCGATTACTAATATCGCACTGAGTTAATAAATAGGTTCTATATCTATTGACATGCTCTAGTTGATCAGCTGTGAGCAGTCAAACACAACATATGTTTTAGCACGTGCATCAATAAGCTCTTCCGCGCTTTTTATGCGCATTGCCAATTTTGATCTCAAGTTGCCTTCGTTATAACTGAGCGGAAGAAAAGTGTTTTAATTTATAGTTAGAGGTATGTATTAACTAAAAAAATGTTTGTTTGTGTTCTGTGCTTAAGCGTTGTATAAAATAAATGTTGTTAAATTTAACTATACCACTAACCACCTGAAAACTACGAACGTAAGACTTCCGTGGATCAGAACTTCCGAGATTCGTAGGGATTCGCGCTAGAATTTTTTTTTTTTAATTACTATGTTGTCTTGTGATTGTGATATGTCCAATATGATATCCGCCCACATCCAACTTTACATGATATTAAATTTTTTAGGTGCAATGTCGATGCTCAGCGAGCGCTTTTTTAACTATGGCGCGACGAGCCCATGCCCACAAAAAAATTTTCAGCTGTTGAAAGCTATATATTTGATAATATAATCGATATTAAAATGTATGATGAGATGCAGGTCCAATTAATAGCCAAAAAATTGAGAAATTTTGTTGCGAAATTGGGTGAAAGACAGAAGCCTTTCGGTTTAACCATTACAGCTTTCTCAAGTTTGAGGAAAAAAATAAAGAGTGGTTAGACGGATAACTCTTATTAGTTGATCCACTGGCTAATCGTGGAAAACCGGATAAGACATACCACGAATGTTCCAACAAAACGAAATTAAAGAAAATCGACCAAATTGTAAACGAATCTTCAGTATGAGCTTGTACTTGCAACATCTGCAAGTTTATACAAAGCTGGTAAACGAAGTGCATCGCAACTAGTTGCAATGGCTAATGGGGAAGATATTGCCCAAAAAAAAGTGCCATAGAATCAAATGAAAGCCGTCGATTCCTTATACAGCAGACGAGGCTTTGGCATTATTTTTAGATGGTAATTATACCAAGCACACATACAATTTAATGCAAGCTGGTGCAAAAAGTCGGAATGCGAATATATATATAACGTACGACACTTTACTTTGTTGCAAAAAAAATGTAATCCAAATGGAGTGCAATTTACGAACTATTCGGCTCAAGTGCCTTTACAGCATATGGTAGATCATATTATCATGCGCATCGTAGAAGCTCATTCTTCATTATTTCAGTTTAATTTGGCTGAACCGAGTGATCAGAGGCTCACTGCTATTTATTTATAAGTGGGGCTGCGATGGGAGTAGCGGCCATTCAATCTATCGACAAGATGTGGAAGGCGATAACAAAAATCTAAGCGATGAATACATGTTTGCAGTTTGCATTGTCCCATTACAAGTGAAAAAGGGATTCGTGACGACTTGGGAAAGTCCGCTACCTTCCTCACCTCGATTCTGTAGACCCTTGAAAATTATTTGTTCCAAGGAATCTGCAGAGCTGGATAAACTGGATGATGCTAGTTATAATAATGTAATCTTAAAAATTATCCCAACAAGCATTGGGAATTTAAAAATTTTCCATCAATTTCATTTGACGATGATAGATGGGTAAGCTTTTAGTGTTCTTGCAGAATCATCTTCCCAAGTGTATGGGATTTGCATGACATTGAATGACATTGATGCTGTTAGATCATTAACACTCAAGGAAAATTTAAATGAATTTGGATTATCGACACTTTACGCATGGATTCGGTGCTTTGAATGTATCCTACATATATCTTATAGGCTACTTATCAAAAAATGTTTGTTATAAACAAACCTGAAATAAATAAAGACTGAAAAGCGCCAAATAAAGCTATCAGAAAAAAATGAATAAATAAATAAAATTAAAACAATTTTTTTTAATATTAAATTTAGATATACTTTTAGCGAAAAAAATATCATACACTAAATTTAAACATTTAATCATGCATTCCTGATTGAAAGAACCAATGTCCAAAATATGATAAAAAGTTAAAATTTTAACCAAAAAAAAAATTATATAAAGAAATTTAAAAAATCTTTTTTTGTTTTACATTGTAGCTTAATCTATTTGTAACTGAAAAAAAATATTTTTCACAAAAAAAATGTTTACCCCAAGAGCAATAAATTAAGCGCCGCTAAATGAGCCATTTCGCCCACTGTGCGTCTCTCCGTATGAACGCTTCGATCTCAGAGACTATAAGAGATAGAGATGTATACCAAATCCACATCGATTTTGTTTCAGATTTGGTGTCAAAATTTTTTGCATGTAGGTAGGTGTATACCAGATCCAGATCGAGATTGTTTCAGATTTGGCAGTGAATTTGGTATTTGAACGATAACTCCAAAATCGAATTCCACCGACATTTGCTAGTTATATACAGTGAAATATGCAAGATGTCGCACCTCGAAAGCGTTGATTTAATTGGATTCCCAGACATAATTCATTCGCAGAAATGTCGGATATCTGGGTAAAAAATTGTGAAACGGTATATAACAAACTAGGAAGCTAAAGTACCACTTTCCAACTTCCAAACTTTTGTGGCTCTGTACAGTTGGGTTTCGGTTCGGTTCAGTTCCTGCTTTTATTCTTGAAATAAAATTTTTGGTTTAATTACACCCGGCTAGGACTATGATCTCCAACCCAAATTTTGATGTCATCTACTACGATTACACAAACACATTCCCCAATCCAAATGCTTGCTTGCAGCGAAAACTAATATACTCTTTGGGTGTACTTATCAAGTGGTAGCAGATTGTTTCGACAAGTTTCCATGTCGCTGGCTGGTGCCTGTTGCGAAGTTTTGCCCAAGCATCTTCATAAATATTTTCCAAGACACTGATGCAGGTGCAGCTGTTGGGCTTCCTACAACAAAACTATTTTTGATGCGCTGATGAACAAAATGCATTTTAGTGTAGAGCGCCAGGAAACCAGTGAATGTTAAAATAACATAAAAGCTTGTGTGTGTGTGAGTTCTTTAATTTGGTTGGGGACGATCCAGGTCCAAGCTTAATGATGCCACTACGCGGAGCATCTCCTGTGGATTTTTATTTTCTTTGCAAGGAGTAAACATTTAGAAATAATGGCTTACATTTTGCTGGAGTATTGGTTCTTAAAGCCCTCCAGCAATGCTTCTTCTATGGTCAATGATCGGACGCTTGGTCCACTCTTATCTGTGTCGGCTTTATATTGTCTAGCGGTGGCACCGATTGAGCTGCCGGTTCAGAAATCAATGTAGATTTTCTCATTTCTACACTATGTTCCACTTCTTTCCCCAATGATTGCGGTTTATTTTTCTTTACTGTCAGGAATGAGAAAAAAGATCAGAACTCTGGAACTATTCGATTTACCATTTACAGCTTAATACAGTAAATTTCTGAAAACAAACCCTAATTTTGAGAAAATATGGAAGAAAAAAAAATGCCCTTTCTGGGCAATTAATTTTTTCGTACTAATTTTCGAGATTTGGTTGCCAAAAAAGATTAAAATAATTTTTAAGTGAAAGAAATATGAATGAATGGGATCAGAAGAAAATTTTGCGATTTTTTTTTTATATTTTTATTAGCAATGGCTTGGGGTAGCAAGCAATTCAAAATAATTTTAAATTTTAAAAAACTAAATTTTCAAAAAATTATTTTCCGCGAATCAAGCATATTTCGACAAAACGGTGAAACACGTATACACCATTTTGCAACAGAGAAAACGAAACAAATAAAATTTTCCAAAATAACATTTTGGGTGGTAAATTTTTTCATGGAATCACCTATTTACGAGGTGTGTTCAAAAAGTATCGCGAATTTTGAATTTTCGCGGGTTACGTATATTCGAATTTCGATTTTTTTGTGGCGGTTTGTTGCTACTCATGTCTCTCACTTATGCCGACAAGCTCGGCCATTTTGAATGTTCACTTAATTGTTGACAGCTGCTTAGCTTGCACGTGTTTTGTATCGTCTTCGATTTTTACCTCAATTGCGACCAAAAACAGCATCGCATGAACATTGCTAATGAGATGTTAAACTCTGTCCGCGACGACCCAAATTTGCTCCAGAGGGTCATAACTGGTGACGAATCGTGGGTTTATGGTTATGACGTGGAAACCAAAGCTCAATCATCTCAATGGAAGCTGCCGCACGAACCAAGACCGAAAAAAGCGCGCCAAGTTCGGTCGAATGTGAAAGTTTTGCTGACAGTTTTCTTCGATTGCAGGGGCGTGGTGCATCATGAGTTCTTGCCACAGGGAAGAATGGTCAATAAGGAATATTACCTGCAAGTTATGCGCAATTTGCGCGAAGCAATCCGCCAGAAACGCCCGGATTTGTGGTAACGCGATAACGCCTCTGCTTACACATCGTTGCTTGTGCGCGACTTTTTAGCCAAAAACAACACACTAATGATGCCGCAGCCACCGTATTCCCCAGATCTGGCCCCCTGTGACTCTTTCTTGTTCCCTAAACTGAAGAGGCCCATGAAAGGACGACGTTACGCTACGCTTGACGAGATAAAGACGGCATCGAAGGAGGAGCTGAACAAGATAAAAAAAAATTGATTTTTTGAAGTACTTCGAAGATTGGAAAAACCGTTGGCACAAGTGTATAATATCTCATGGGGATTACTTTGAAGGGGACAAAATAGATATTCATGAATAAATAAATAATTTTTGAAAAAACACAAAATTCGCGATACTTTTTGAACACACCTCGTATGTATGGATTGGTTTGTACATTTTCTCGTGTTCATTAGTAAGTATATTAACGTTTAGTTTTGATCTTTTGATTTACTTTTACTTAGGGTTTTGAGCCGCAGAGTTCTGGTTATGTTTTTTTGCAACATAATTTCTCCAATGGTTGTCCAACATCATTCCGGAATAATTTGATATGCTATCTGAGCAGACTTCGCCTCGAATTTGAAAAGGTAAACAGTGCTGTAGCTGTTCATCTGAGACTCTGTCATCAGAGTCTTGACGGCGTCCAATAAACGCACCATTTTTTTTAAAGGTAATTTTATTGAGCTTAGTGACCCTATTGCAACTATGTTTTTACAAGCTATTGTTACTCCTAAAATTTAACTTATGATGTAGTGTTTGTTTTGATTTTAATATTAGACATTTGTTGCGTTGTGTGTTTGTTTACGTGTAGTTCTAGTTCTAGGGGTTTTGAGTGCTAGGTTTGTTTTATATTTAGATTGTTATTGATATATATGTGATAGTGTTGTGTAATGACTGTGTATATACTAAGTTTATATTATAAAGCTATAAAGGTAAGTATTTTGAGTGTGATTTATCATTGGGTTGTATGTTTTCATGTCAGGTGAGTGGTATTGTGCATCAAATGGTGAGTTGTAGCATGTAAGTGGTTGTGTGTTCATGGATAGGTAAGTATTAAGGTAAGTATTAAGAATTATTATTAATATGATACGGTAAGTAAATATGGTAAATATAGTGGGTGAGTATGTACAATGTGGTTGGGTTTTCAGGTATACATAGGTGGAATTTCAGTCTTTTCGTAATATATGACAGGTGGGTTATTGAAGGGTAAGTCTATATCCTTCGGTTAGCCAAGTCAGTGGGATGGATCCTCTGAAGTCTCCGTCTTGCCCTGATCCCGTTTATACTTCTTTTTCTGAGCAGGCGTCTGGTAAGGTTGTTTGGGTGGCATGCTACCTTGTCAAGGTAACGTGCGGCTTGACTATTTATGGTATCGCCGACCATAGGGACACCACAATCTCTCTCTATGTCCCTGGTTCTGATGAACCACTCTGCACCAGTGACTCGTCTGAGAATTTTTGCCTGAAAGACCCTAATTTTGTTCAGGTGGGTCTTGGCGGCGATGCCATACACCTGGATGCCATACCTCCAGATCGGTGCCAGGATCACTTTGTACATCAGCACCTTGTTTTTCAGAGACAACTTGTTGTTTTCGTTAAGGAGCCAGCCCATCCTTGTTGCCTTGCTTCTCAACTTGCCAGCCACTTCCGAGGTATGCTGCTTAAACGTAAATCTCTTGTCAAGTGTGACCCCAAGGTACTTATGTCCCGTTTTGTATGGGAGCACCTCTCCGTGAAGAAAGACTCCAGGGCATATGATCTGAGTGTGTGAGTGACACAGACACATTTCTCAGGGTTGACTGAGATATTCCACCTGCAGGCCCAGTTCTCAAACCTTTTCAGGAATTCCTGCAGTGTATCTGTTGCAGCATAGATGCACTTATCCCGTGACATTAACGCTGTTTCGTCAGCGAAGGTCGCGATCAGCAGGTCCTGCGAGTCTGCGATGGGGATGTCAATCGATGTGGGCATGTCTGCGGTGAAAAGGCTGTACAGGGTTGGGCCAAGTACGCTGCCTTGAGGTACTCCTGCTCGAATCCTCTTCTTCTGGGATGCAAGGCCATCCTGGACCACTCTGAAGGTTCTATCAGAGTGGAATGATTGAACCATCAAGAAGATTTGAGGATTGAGCGTTCCCTTGAGCCATACATCATGCCATACACGGTCAAATGCCTGTTGGATATCCAAGTACGCTGCCACAACGTACTCCTTGGCGTGGAATCCTTCCAGGACAAAGTTGACCACCCTATGTAGTTGTTCGGGTGTGCCATGCCTTAGGCGAAAACCAAATTGGAACTTTGGTATCCTCAGTTTCACTGCAGGAGTCCACTCCGCCACGAAAGTTAAGTGACATCCTCCCGGAATAATTTCAAATGCTATCTGAGCAGATTTCGCGTCGAATTTGAAAAGGTAAACAGTGCTGTGGCTGTTCACCTGAGACTCTGTCATCAGAGTCTTGACGGCGCGCCGCGGCGTCCAATAAACGCACCATGAAGTTGGCACATACACAAGCTTGCCATTCGTTTTCCTGCGCAAGCAATGCAAGTAGAATGTGGGGGATATAGAAAACTATAGATGGATGACTTACACACTCCTTCCACAGATTCTCAACTTCTTGGCTGAATAACACTTTCAGGCCGTTAATCTCCGTCATGAACACACCGAAGCGTTGTCCAGGTTCCTCTGCCTGCACTTTCGGACTCTGCTGTTTTCCGTTGGCATCTGCAAACATACAAATTGTAAGGGGTTTTGAGGGGATCGATCATTCCTGTAACATACCCGACAGACACTGCTAGCGCAGTTTCTTTAGACAGGTCTTGTGCATGTTCTTTGTCTCCTTCTTGAATGGATTCAGCGGCGGTGAGCGGATGCATGTCAAGTACAGTGTGTTGCGGTACCTGGTTACGGCAATGCTCCAATTTTCCTTCATTTCATATGGAGAGCACATCATCAGCTGCAGCACTTTTCGCGTGCAAACCACGTCGGCGGTGATTTCTAAGTGCCCCTCGGCTGGCTTCAGAAAAGGGGCAGTCGAAAAATCGATAAACCATAGCAGTTTATCCAGGTAATCTTTCCGGTCCCAAGGAATACTCGTCGACCGTGGCTCTTTGTTCTTTAGGGAGAGCGTTCGCATTCGCTGAGAGTCCTCAATGAAACCAAGCGTCGCACTATGGTCCCAAATCCAAAAAAGCTGGCCAAAAGTCAAAAAAAATATCATTAATAAAAGTTGAGGTTTTTTCTAAATACACATTCTGAAAAGTC
>JAEIFV010001685.1:0-24789 GCA_018904265.1 Lordiphosa collinella | reverse complement strand
AGCGCTAGCTTTAGCACTTATTATAAAATGAGAAATAAGAACTATGAATGACAATCCCATTCGTAGCAAACAGTATCCTTATCCACATTCGGCAAGTGACTTCATTAATGAAGAAATTGATCGCTTGCTGAAAGATAACATTATACGACCTAGTAAAAGCCCTTACAATTCGCCTGTATGGGTGGTCGGTAAAAAAGGATTTATCCCAGACGGTACTCCTAAGAAACGTTTTGTCATAGATTTTAAAAAGTGAACGAAAACATTATCCCAGACTGATATCCAATGCCAGATCCATCAGTTATCCTATCAAATCTTGGTAAAACCTCTTGCTTTTCCACAATTGACTTAGAATCGGGATTTCACCAGGTTTTAATGAGAGAAGAAGATATTGAAAAAACAGCTTTTTGAATCAACAATGGAAAATACGAATTCCTGCGTTTACCTTTCGGATTGCCAAACGCTCCAAGAACATTCCAAAGGGCTATGGATAATATCCTAAGACCCAAAGTGGGAAAAACTTGCCATATTTATGTAAGACGGTGATAGATACACATCTCTAGCAGCAGCCCACCACTAGCAACCGCGTGAGTTGTACAAGCTGCAAGTCGGAGTCAAAGGGAGTCAGAACTTAGATCAGTCTTAACAGTTGTCAAGTCGTGTCGGCCGTCATTTAAGTTATATTTCCTTATCTGCAACACTTTATAACTCAGGCATAATACTATAATTAATTATTATTGAATAAACAATACTTTACATAAAACTTTACATTTGAGGGTTCGACCGGTCCTGAGCTTGTTGTTGTGTGGAGAATAGAAAAACAGTTGGTGCAAAATCGGAGATTCGGAAAAGTTGTGAAAGTTGTAATGTGTGGCCTAAATAAAGTTGAAAGTTCATTGGTTACATGTTAAAAGATGATAAGTCCGAATTCTGTGAGCTAAGTTGTCAAACAGTTGCATTTGCGTGTTGCTGCGCGGTTAAAAAAAAAACAAAATCCTATTTCACAATATTGTTCAATTGTTGCGAAATACATTGAGCGCGCCGCAGCGTCGCTAGAATACATACGTAAATGGCGGGTGTGAAGCATACGCCTTCTAAGAAAGTAAGTGCGAAAGAGAAAAATACGCCGTCTAAAAAAGCGAGTGCGAAAGAGATGGAAGACCAACAAAACGAACAAGAACTAAAAGTTGTGGAATGTGGAAGTGTATTGGAAACAACAAATGAGAGCATGGAGAGTATTACAGTTGCAGCCAAGGTTGGTCAGTTGCTTCAGTTGCTAAGTGTGAAAATAGAAGTGGATGAAAGAAAAGACAATCAAATGAAAATTGCTGCGGAAAATTTTGAAAAAGTTGTGTGCGAGTGCGATGAAAAATAATAAAAACCAATAAAAAAAATTGTTTGAAATTTTCGAATGAAATACTGACGCATACGAACTGAGTCAGCAACAAAAATATGTGCAGGCTAGAGGCAAGATGTGCGGGCCTGCTAAGCTGTTTCTTGAAGCCGAAAGTGTGTGCGAATATAAGGAACTGAAAAACCTTTTAATCGAAGAACTTGCATGCTGTTTTAATAATTCTGATTTTCACAAGAAGTTGCAAGAAAGGAAAAAGAAGAAAGACGAAACGTTCCACGAATATTTGCTGCAAATGAAAAAAATAGCGGCAGTCGGTGACATAGAAGATGCTGCAGTTATCAGTCATATCGTGAATGGTCTTGATATTAAAAACGAGTACAAGTGCGAGATGTTTCGTTGTAAGTCGTTCAGAGCTAAACGAAAGAAACACCGGTCAACAAAAATTCGTCGTCAGTTCTAAGCAAGTGTTTCAAGGCGGCAAAAAATAGCATTTCTATAACAGTGGTTCTGCCAAACATAAGCGCAAGGATTGTAATGTGGAAACAAAGTGTCTTAGTTGCAATCAAGCTGGTCATATTTCACGTAACTGCCCCAAGAAAATTGACAAAATAGAAGAATTAAATCGGTAGAAATAAACGGAGTGACGGCAGATTGTCTCGTGGATACTGGGTCAGATGTGACCATTATTAAAGAAAGTATCGCTGGAAAAATTAAAGACATTAAAATACAAAAAAGCTTTTTGCAATGCAAGGACTGGGTAACCTAACAACACAGCCGATAGGGTACTTTAATCTTCTTTTTTCTTCTTTGGCCATCACAACCGTTTTACGGTCTCGGCCGCTGCCACTAATGCCCGCCACTCGCCTCTGTCCCGAGCGACATTCCATCAGGAGGACACTCCCAGCTTCGCAATATCTTCCTGCACCTGGTCGCGCCATCTCCGCTTCGGTCGACCCTGCGGGGGAATGCCTCCCAGCTCGGTCGCATGCCGACTGTACACCCGTTTTGCTGGAGCGTTATCATCCATACGGGTAATATGTCCTATTCAGCGCAGCCGCTGTTGTTTTATGCGCTTGACTAGGTCAGTGTCCCCATAGAGCTCATACAGTTCGCGATTCATTCGGATGCGAAATTCGCCGCCAACGTTTAGAGGTACATAAATCCTCCGAAGAACTTTTCTCTCGAACACGCCAATTGCCGCCTCATCCTCTTTTGTCATTGTCCATGCTTCTGCGCCGTATAGCAAGACTGGGATGATAAGCGACTTGTATAGCGCAATTTTCGTTTTCCGAGAGAGGGCTCTGCTCTTGAACTCCTTATTGAGCCCGTAATAACATCGGTTTGCAAGAGTAATTCTTCTTCGGATTTCCAGACTGGTGTTGTTGTCGCTGGTTATCGTCGTTCCGAGGTAGACAAATTCCTTAACAACCTTGAAGTTGTAGTCTCCCATTGCAACAGATTGTCCATGCGGAGACTTACTGCGCGTTAATTTTAGGTATTTCGTCTTTTCCTCATTTACCACTAAGCCCATAAGTTTTGACTGCTTCTCTATATATGAGAACGCCCGTTTTACCACAGATTCGCTTTTGCCGATGATATCAATATCATCGGCATATGCAAGTAGCATGTTATCTCTGGTAAAGATGGTGCCCGTTCTGTTAGCATTTGGGCACTGGCGCAGTATGTACTCCATCAGCAGATTAAAGAAGTCGCACGATAAGGTATCACCCTGCCTAAAACCTCTTTTGGTATCGAAAGGCTAGGAGCGGTCTTTTCCTATTTTGACGGAGCTTTGTGTGCTTCTCAACGTCATCATGCAAAGTCGGACGTACTTTGCAGGAATACCAAAGGTAGACAGGGCTTCAAAGAACTTTGACCTTATCGGCCTGTCAAAGGCGGCTTTGTAGTTAACAAAAAGGTGGTGGGTGTCGATATTTCTCTCTCGGGTCTTCTCCAGGATTTGTCGCAGTGTGAATATCTGGTCCGTGGTGGATTTGCCAGGTCTAAAGCCACACTGATAAGGTTCAATCAGTTCACTTATTCTCGGCTTTAGACGTTCACATAGGATGCATGATAGAACCTTATATGCGATGGGAAGGAGACTGATCCCGCGGTAATTGGCGCAAACCGCAGGGTCTCCTTTTTTAAATATTGGACAGAGTACACTTAGATTCCAATCTTCGGGAATGCTTTCTTCGGACCATACTCTGCATAGGAGTTGGTGCATGCCTTACCAGCTCCTCACCGCCAGCCTTGAACAATTCAGCAGGCAGCTCATCAGCGCCAACAGATTTGTTATTTTTTAGGTTTTTTTTGGCTAACAAGACTTCTTTATGGTCCGGCGGATCTATCTCTATGTTATCGATTGGTGGTGTCGCTACTTTCCCAGAGGCGGCATTGTGTTCGTCATCACCTCCCAGCAGGTTAGAGAAATTGTTTCTCCATTTGTCATGTGCCACTTCCGGATTTCTGACCAGATTTCAGTGCTCGTCCTTCAATAGTGTGACTCTGGGCTTAAAACCTTCGGATAGTTGCCTAATCTTTTGGTTGAATTTTCGAGTCTCCTCCTTCCGAACAGTACTTCGACTTCCTCCCTCATGCGCTTTTCCTGCTCGTTTTTCTTCCTTCTGAAAAGGCGCTCCTCCTCTCTCCTTTTCTCCCGGTATCGCTCCTTAACAGCCCGCGTTGCTCCCGACTGCAGAGTTCTCCTGTAGGCAGCGTCTTTTTCTGCAGTAGCGCGGCGACACTCATCATCGTACCATGACTGTTTTCGTGTGTTTTCGGCAAATCCGAGAATCTACTTGGCAGCTGTACTCATAGTGTGTGAAATATGCTGTTCGTCTACACCAGGAGGGCCAGGTGGGGTTTCCCTGAGCAGCTGGGTGAGTTTTGCTGCTTTGCTTGGGATGTCCGTTGCGATTGCAGCTTCTCAACGTTCAGCTTTCGGCGTGTGTTATACTGTGCGGCATGTGCCACACTGAGCCGTGTGCGTACTTTGGCTGCTACAAGGTAGTGATCCGAGTCAATATTGGCTCCCCGGCGCGCACGTACGTCGAGAACACTCGAAGAGTGTCGTCCGTCTATCACAAAGTGATCAATCTGGTTTCGTGTTGATTTTCGATCAGGGGACTTCCAGGTCGCCTTGTGGTCGTCGCGGTGTTCAAATCTGGTGCTACTAATGACCATGTTCCGGCTCGAAGCAAATCCTATTAGCCTCTCACTCTGTTCGGAAGTATCTTCGTGCAGGCTAAATCGGCCGATAGTCTGGCGATAAACTTCTTCTTCCCGATTTTTCGTTAAAGTCGTCTAGCACGATCTTGTTGTCGTGATCGGGGCAGCGCTCATATAAGTCTTCTAGGCGCTCATAGAATTCGTCTATTTCCGAATCGTTCTTTCCTTCTGTCGGGGGGTGCGCACAGATAAGACTAATATTAAAATATTTTGCCTTAAGTCTGAATGCTGCAAGTCGCTGGTCAACTGGTGTAAAGCTTATGACAGAGCGGCACAGTCTTTTAACGCCCCCTATTTGTCCTAGGATATGATCGCCGCTCACGTTAGCCAGCAGCTTTGCGGATGCATCGCTCTGTTACCAGGGGTTACCACGTGCAGGGGAGAGTAGACTTGAGGCGCAGTAAGCTGCATACGCCCCCATAACCACAGGAAAGTTCCTGTCTTCCGAAGAAGCCCAAGAAGATAGGGTACTTTAATGCTCAAGTGAAAGTCGATCAGCTGGAGACACCAAAACTTTATTGTTGTCCCCACTACATAAATGGATTGCGAAGTGCTGTAGGGCTACGATTTAATCAAGAAATTTCGTTTGGTTACTGATAACCATGGTCATACGTTTTTGGATTGATGCAGTCCCGAATCTTTGGATGAGTATGCTATGGTGTTTAATGTTTGCCAAGATTTATCTTTCACAGTTCCGCCGAAGTATCACAAGGCCTTAGAGCAGTTATTTGAATGCAGCTATAAGGCGATTCCAAAAACTGTGAAGCAGTGTCCCGTTGAGCTGACGACTGTTCCTGATGGAGTGGTTAAACTGTTTTGCCATTCGCCCTCTCGATTGTCAGCAGATGAAGCAGATGCTGTAAAAAAGCAAGTAGATGAGTGGATGGAGGAAGGTATAGTTCGCAAGTCCTCCTCAAATGTAGCAAGTCGAGTTTTCGCTGTTAAAAAGAAAGATACTTCGCTACGAGTGTGCGTCGATTACAGGACGGCATGGTCCTGGTAGATTGCTTTCCAGTGCCGTTAATGGATGAAGTCTTAGAAAAGCTGCAAGCCGTAAAATGGTTCACGGTAATGGACCTCGAACTTGTTTCTTTCACGTACCAGTTCTAGAAGAAAGCAAGCCATTTACAGCTTTTGTCACGAAAGAGTTTGAGTTTAATAAAGCTCCGTTTGGGTTTAACAACTCGTCAGCTGCATTTTTTCGCTTCGTGCAGCATATTTTCCAGACCCTAATCAATGCCGATGTAATGCAGTTATACATGGATGATATCATCATCTATGCTTCAACGCCCGAATTATGCATGAAAAAAACAAAACGAGTTTTAGAGACAGCAGCGGAGTACGGTCTGAAAATCAAGAGGAAGAAGTGCTGTTTCCTGCAGACACGTATTTATTTTCTGGGCCATATCATTGAAGCTGGTCGTATTTGGCCAGGAGAAGAGAAGACAGCAGCCGTCAGTCATTTTGGTACTCCAAAGAATATCAGAGCCGTTTAAGCGTTTTTGGGACTCACTGGATTCTTCAGGAAATTCATGTCTGGGTAAGCACATATCGCACGCTAACAAATCTTCTCAAGAAAGGAGTGGAGTTCAACATTGGTCCAGCAGAGCAAGATTCGATGTAGCGCCTAAAGCAGGAACATACGAGCAATCCAGTATTACATATTTACTACAGAGAAGCTCCAACCGAGCTACACACGGATGCGTCCAAAGAAGGATTTGGAGCCGTTTTGCTGTCACAGCTACTATCTCGAAGTTAATGCATCATTTTTGGCATTGAAGAAGTTTCGGCACTACTTGTTGGGAGTCTGTTTCAAGTTGGTTACGGACTGTGCTGCCGTCAAAGACACGATGAAAAAGCAGAATGTTCCCAGAGAAGTTGGTCCGTGGATCCTGCACATGCAGGACTTCAATTTTCAAGCCGAACACCGTGCAGGAGAAAAGATGAGGCATGTGAATTGTCTTAGCCGACTCCCAGAGTCTTGCATGTTGGTGACAGCAGAGTTATCAGCCCGTATACAGAAGCTGCAGCAGAATGCAGATCCTCAACCAACATCCGTATCAGGAATATACGTTGAAAGGTGGCTTTTTGTTCAAGTCTATTGATGGTTACGAGTGGCTTGTTGTTCCCAGGGTTATGGAGCGGAAAATAATACAAGGGTCGCACGATTCAGCAGCAATTTTGGATTCTCGAGAATAAGGTAACAAAGCTGATCGATAACTGTGTAAAATGCATTATTCACAGCAAAAAGTTCGGCAAGCAGGAAGGCTTTTTAAATTGCATCTATAAGGGAGACACGCCGCTACACACCCTCCACATTGATCACTTTGGTCCGATGGATGCTTCAGCCAAGCAGTTCAATTACATCCTAGCAGCTGTTGATGCGTTTTCAAAGTTTGTTTGGTTGTTTCCAACCAAATCAGCCGGACATGAGGAAGTTGTCAAAAGGCTAAGCGAATGGTCCAATGTATTTGGTTTTCCCAAGCGCATTATTAGCGATAGAGGTGCAGCGTTTACTTTTGATGGCTTCAAAAAGTTTCTGGATGAGCATAAAGTTGACCGCGTAAAGACGACAACAGGGGTGCCCAGAGGTTATGGCCAAGTTGATCGGGTGAACCGTTCGATTTTGTTGATTATATAAAAACTGTCGACAAGCGAACCAACCAAATGGTACAAGTACGTTCCCGATGTGCAAAGGGCGCTTAATTTGCACGTGCTTGCTACTTTAAAGTCGTCACCATTTGAAGTCATGTTTGGCACCAAAATGAACAATCAAGCTGAAAGTCGTCTTTTGGAGCTCTTAAATGAAGAATTGGTGAGCCAATTCAACGATGAACGTCAGAAGCTGCGATAAGTGGTTAAGCAGAATATCGAGCAAACACAGAAAGTCTACAAGCGAAACTTTGACAGAAAACGTCGTAATGAGTACGAGTAAAAAGTCGGCGATCTGGTAGCGATCAAAAGGAGGCAGTTTGTTGCTGGTGAATACCTTGGCCCGTATGAAGTTAACAAGGTCAAACGTTACGGGAGATACGACGTCAGAAAGGCAGCAACCGTCGAGGGTCCGTCGCAGCCATATTTCATTTAAGTTCTATTTCCTAATTTTCAACACTTTATAACTCAGGCATAATACTATAATTAATTATTATTGAATAAACAATACTTTACATTTATATGGACGATATTATAGTTTTTCCGAGTCACCCGAACAACATCTAATTGATTTGAAAGAATTCATAGATATATGTTTTGATGCACATATGAAAATATCCTTGGAGAAATCCAATTTTTTCCGGAAAGAAACAGAATTTCTGGGATACATTGTCTCCCACAAAACAATAAAAACCTACCCAGCTAAAATCGATACCATCGTTCAATACCCGCCTCCCAGCAATCTGAGAGAACCTTGCGGATTTTTAGGCCTAACCGGCTATTATCGGAAATTTGTCCGCAATTATGCTGCAATAGCAAAACCCGTTACGAAGCTTTTACAAGGTGAAAACGGTAGAACCTCGAAATATATGTCCAAAAAAGTCAAGATGAACCTTGACCAAGATGCAGTTTTAGCGTTTCAAACTTTGAAAAACCATTTGGTTTCAACAATCGAACTAACCCAACCTGATTATTCAAAAAAATTCACTCTTACCAAAGACGCATCATATGTCGCCATCGGCGCAGTCCTTTCTCAAGAAGGAAAACCAATAACATTCGGTTCAAAAACTCTTAAGAAAAAAGAGCGAAATTACGCAACACATGAGAGAGAACTATATGCATTAAAAAATCTCAGAAACTACTTATACGGAGTTTTGAATTTGGAAATTCACACTGACCATCAACCTTTGTCTTTCTGCTGTTTCTCCTCGAAACCCTAATGCATGCTTTCATTGAAGAGTATTCCACAAAAAAAATATATAAACCGGGCACTACTAACGTTGTCGCAGACGCATTTTCCAGAATTACCATAACAACTTAATTGATGCACCTTTGCCTTCCACAGACGACGATAGTTCCTCTGGCAGCGGTACTATTCACTCGGCTTCCACTAGTTACTAACCGATAATTCCAGAATCTAATAAACCATTAAATCAGTTCAAGCAGCAACTGTTTATTACTAAAAATAGGTTCACTATTCATGATCAAGTCCAAATGTTTAACAGAACCAGACATATTGTCGAAGACGACACACCTCAGAATTTGATTAATATTTTAAAAGAATTTCTTAATCCAAGATTATCCACAGCAATTCATTGCACTCCCGAAGACCTTTATGAAATTCAAACCCTTCTAAAGGAAACATTTTCTAATAAATTTCTCTATCCGAAAAAATTCTTACTCGACATACCCTATATTGATCATCAAGCTATTATTATTATTGGCCAAGTTGATCGAGTGAACCGTTCGACTTTGTCGATTATATAAAAACTGTCGACAAGCGAACCAACCAAATGGTACAAGTACGTTCCCGATGTGCAAAAGGCGCTTAATTCGCACGTGCATGCTACTTTAAAGTCGTCACCATTTGAAGTCATGTTTGGCACCAAAATGAACTATCAAGCTAAAAGTCGTCTTTTGGAGCTCTTAAATGAAGAATTGGTGAGCCAATTTAACGATGAACTTCAGAAGCTGCGATAAGTGGTTAAGCAGAATATCGAGCAAACGCAGAAAGTCTAAAGGCAAAACTTTGACAGAAAACGTCGTAATGAGTACGAGTATAAAGTCGGTGATCTGGTAGCGATCAAAAGGACGCAGTTTGTTGCTGGCCGTGGGCTGGCTAGTGAATACCTTGAAGTTAACAAGGTCAAACGTAACGGGAGATACGACGTCAGAAAGGCAGCAGCCGTCGAGGGTCTAAGTATCACGTCAACCAGCTGCGACAATATAAAATTCTGGCGATTCGTAGCAGAGAACGAGGAGCTGTTGTCATCTGGGACAAATGAGGATGATCAGGAGGGACGAGTGTAAGACGGTGATGGATACACATCACTAGCAGCAGCCCACCACTAGCAGCCGCGTGAGTTATAAGTAAAAGTAAAATTAGCTTGTCAAGATGACACAGCCCCAAAGGGCCAAAGCCGAGCCTCGCTCAATCTCTTGGCTTTTGCGCTTCTTATTTTTAGCACAAGAGAAAGGGACCTACAGTTTAACGCCGAATCCAAACGGCAGTTTGAGAAGCTTTTCATGGATAATTACTGCAATGCTGGTGCCAACAGCACAGAGGTGTAGCCGGGTGTACAGTTTATTCAAAGAAAAAAACTTTTTATTAGATGTTCCGAGGCGGGATCGAACCCACGACCTCATGCACAGCGGTCGCGCGTTTCCACCACCAGTGGTGCACCCCCTAAACCCCCACGGGCTACACCCATGTCTGACCCGCCACTGGCCAATATTGTTTACTCCGCAATGTGACACGGGCATCCGGCCGTCCAGCCGGCCAACGATCCCCAAAACTGCAACATAAACACAAAAGCAACAATGTAGGAAAACACAACTAGCATAAGCATTTTGTAAACATAAAGACATTTTATACACATATATACATTCTTATATATAAGAGCTGCCTGTGAGCAGCAGACACTTAGATATAATATTTCTGTCACAATAAAATCATTCTTGAATACAAACTCAAATAAGCAACACGTCTTCGGAAATCATTGAACTTGCCCAGTGAATGTTTGACTAGGAAGGACCAGACAAATTGACGATCATCTCAAAGGAGGACTTCCACCTGCCTAACTCTGCCGAATCGCCCCACCCACCGGATCCACCACTTGATAACTGGCGCAGCCGCAAACGTTTTTGGAGAAGACAAAGAGCCAAAAACGGAAGAACCTACAGGATGAGGATCAATATACTTTTATTATACAAGTAAGTGCAGTGCAGTGCAAATAAGTGAATTCGTGCATCGACAACATTAATAAAAGAAAAGCAAAACGAATACCAATGACATAAAATAAAATACAAAAAAAAAAGAAAGTTTAAAACAAAGGATAAAGTGAATTAACCCCTTGAGGTTAAAGAGTGAAACAGGTCCCTTGACCCACTCAGCCGGTAGTGCCGTATGTATGCATTGGATTGTCCGTTCAATACACCTGATCTTGGGTAGTTTGAGGTGCCGAATGTATATCGGTCGAACAATTCGCTACATCGCTCTACAGTCGGCAATTTACACACTTAACTTAATGTGCCAAACGTGCAAGTGACCATTATATTTAATATTTGGTACGAATCGCTGTATTGGACAGAGCGTAAGGCCTTAACAAGTGTATGAAACAAAAAAAAAAAAAAAAGAAATAAAGGAAAAATACAAAAAAAACAAACATACACCAACATATCCTACTATTAACACAACTTCTCAAGCACAGACAGTCAATTAAATCAGAAAAATATATAAATAAAATTCACTCGTTTGCACGGCAGGCACAAAACAAAAGAAAAGACAAATTTTAATAGATATACCTACATTTACAACTCATACAAAAAATCAAATTTTAAATTTTACAATTTTTACACATACACATGTACAAGTGTTGAGAATCCAAATCAAATACAATATTAAAAACATTAATTACACTAAAAAGTCACAAGAAGATTAATACCTTTGACCAGGAGTTTAACAAAATCATCCAAGAACAGTGTCAGTCTCCCTAATATAGCTGAAGAACAGGAAGAATTGAAAATAGCAGAAAGAATGGATACACCATCGGCTAGCACGCAGGGAACTCAAAGAACTTCTAGGGATGTGATGACGGAATTACAGATACCAGACGCAGTAAAGATGTTGCCTACTTATGATGGCGACCGAGAGAGGTTGGGAAAATTTATTACAAGTCTCGAAAGGGTGTTAAGAATGATTAGCGACATTGATTCCACTGCATATGGAGAACTACTTTTGGGAGTTATCAGAGATAAAATTATTGGACAAGCGGACAGAATGCTTGTGCGCGAAAGAGTTACTCTAAATTGGGATGACATCAAAGAAGCATTAACTGAAACTTTTGGAGAAAAAAGAGATGAGGACACACTAAATATGGAATTAAGAGAAGTACCCCTTAAAGCCCTACCAATAAATAAATTATACGAAGAAATATCCGGTCTAAGAGCTTCAATTTTCGAGCTGTTAGGTAGAAAAGAAGAAAACCCGGACATAAGGAAAAGCAAGGAGAGGTCGTTCGAAAAGACTTGTATACAAAGATTCTTGGCAGGAGTAAAAGGTCCGCTCAAATGGACAGTAAAAGCTCAGAATCCAAAATCATTGAGGGAGGCAAATGAAATTACCAAACTTCAACGAGATGAATATTTTAGAGAACGAAACGCCACACAGCGATATATGCAGAACAATCAGGATGGTAAAAAGAATGGAGGAAATTTTCGGGGACAACCCAGAAACAATCCGTACCAACAATATCAAAACAGTAACAATAGGCCCCAAGGCATTTATGGTAACAGACAGTATAATAATAACAACAGGCAGGGCCAACAGGGAAATAATGTACAACAGCAAGGGTCTGATAATAGACAAGCCCCAGCTAACAGTAACAATGGTAATAATCCAATGAGGAATATGGGGCAACAATCGATAAGATCAGGATCAACCAATACTTCAAGACAATCTGGAGGCCAACAATACTATGCTGTCGAAAAATCTGGAATAAACCACCAGCAACAACAGCATCAAGAAGCACATAATATTGCTGACAGTCAAAATTTTCTTATAAGTTCCTCAACAAACCAACAGGGTACGCGGACAGATCAAGGTTCGGTCCAAAATTAAGGTACATCCTTATAAAATCCCCTTTTGGTCGCCCTCTACAGTTCGTAATAGACACAGCGGCGACCGCATCTTTCATTAACCCAAAATTTATTCCAATAGACCAGCAAGAATTACTCTAACTAAGTCATCAAAATCAAAACTATTTTGAGTGAACATGAAATCGACAAAAGAATCTCGTATAAAATGTTCAAGGAATATAAACAAGAAGGAAATATTGATTTTCTTTTATTTAACTTTCATTCGTGTTACGACGGTTTGATAGGACTCGATAATCTGGAGAAACTAGGAGCTAAGGTCGATATTGAAAACAATATCCTAACAACGAAAAATACGATAATAACTATGTACGAGAAAGACAATAGAGCTTCTGGGATTATTAAAATACCAGAAAAAACTAGAATGATGGTTGAAATCCCAACAAGTATAAAAAAGGAGAAATATACTGTGGGACAACCCATATTCAACCAGGGGTGACAATTACATAAGGATTGTACACAGCTGAAAATTATAAAGCATGGGTAGAGGTAACGAACGAGACAGAAAATGAACAGAAAAGAAAGACAACGAACAAACACAAAACACCAGACAAGAACAGAAACAAAAACTTGATATAATACTAGATCACTTAAGGCCCTATTCTCTTTCAGCAAAAAATTTTTTTCGACTTTTTTTTTTTGCATTTTTTTATAGCTTGGATATTCAAAAATATCCCCCTAAAAGGATTTTCAAAAATTCGAAATAGTTTAGAAGATATAGCCCTTTTAATGACCCAAAGTGACACGATTTGCCTAGCAACTGCAAACTTGAAACGCGTTTATCTCGAAACCACGTTTTTCGAGCTGGCGGCCACGATTCCGCCAGTTCTACTGAACCGATTTGGATGAAACAAAGTTTAATCGACGTAGAATTGTCAACATTCTGGCCCGTAGTAAAATAAAAATTTTTTTTACTATTTTTTTTTTACACTAAACTACAAAAAAATGGGTCCAAATTCGATTTGTCAATTTCAAGTGGCCGCCATTTTGTCAAAAAAAATCGCAAAATTTTTATTTTACTACGGGCCAGAATTACATCTATGCTGATCATAACCCTACATTTTTTTTTTGTCAGACGCTCCTGAGGGCCGGAATCGTGGCCGCCAGCACCATGCCCTTTTTTTTGAGGGCCAACTTTGACGGTGCCATCATCTATGGACAGCCCCTATATCGCGGCGAAAAATTTTTTTTATTTTCTTTCATTCATTACTAATTCAATAAAAAAAACAAAATTCAAATATCTTTTTGCGTTTTCAAATGAGAATTTTTTCAAAAAAGGTCCAAAAACAGCAAGCTGAAGGAGAATAGGGCCTTAAACGAAGAAGAAAAAAAGGAACTACTAAGACTATGTAAACAATTTACTAATCTTTTCTACACGGAGGGAGACAAATTATCATTTACAAACGGAGTGAAACATGCCATTAGGTTAACGGACGAAGCACCAGTGTATGTCCGACCGTTCAGGTATTCACAAAGAGAAAATGAGGAAATTAAAAGACAGGTCACTGAACTCCTAGATCAGGAAATCATAAGACATAGCCACTCACCCTGGAGTGCACCTGTATGGTTGGTGCCTAAAACGTTAGACGCTGCAGGGAAACAAAAATGGAGATTGGTAATAGATTTTCGGAAAATTAACGACAAAACGATTAAAGACAAATATCCCCTACCACTAATAAACGAAGTATTAGATTCAATTGGTAGGGCGAATTACTTTTCAATACTGGATCTGAAAAGCGGTTACCACCAAATAGAAATGCGACCTGAAGATATCCCCAAAACAGCTTTCACTGCCGTAGGCGGACATTACGAGTTCTTGAGAATGCCATTCGGCCTAACCAATGCCCCCGCTACCTTTCAACGGGTAGTTAATAACCTTCTAGGGGAAAAGATAGGAAGAAATTGCTTGGTATATATGGACGACATAATTGTTTATTCAGGATCATTACAGGAACATATGAATGACTTGAGAGAGGTCTTTCTAAAACTAAAAGCAGCGAATTTAAAGATACAGAAAGACAAGTCGGAATTTAAAAAAAAAAGAAATTGAATTCTTGGGGCACATCGTTACAGAAGAAGGCATAAATCCGAATCCAAAGAAAATAGAGGCAGTGAAAAAGTTCCCACTACCACAAGGAAACAAATAAAATCATTTTTGGGATTACTGGGGTATTACCGGAAGTTTATAAAAGATTTTGCGAAAATAACAAAGCCACTGACTAGACAGTTAAAGGGTAAAAAGTCAGTTGTAACAGATGAAGAATTTAAGAACACATTTGAATATTGCAAGACCTTACTGTGCAACGATCCTATATTGCAGTACCCCAATTTCGAAAAACCTTTTGTCCTTACAACAGATGCAAGCAATTATGCATTAGGCGCAATATTGTCCCAGGGTCCAATAGGCAGTGTGAGCAGAGTATGCTATGCGAGCAGAGTCCTAAACGAAGCTGAAATATAATTTATTTCAGCCACAGAAAAGGAGATGCTAGCGATAGTATGGGCTACAAAATATTTTAGACCTTATTTGTTTGGGGGAAAGTTTAAGACAATAACAGACCATCGTCCACTTATCTGGCTCAAGAGCGTTAAGGAACCATCTTCAAAATTAGTCCGTTGGAGACTACAATTGGCAGAGTATGAGTACGAAGTAGTTTACAAAAAAGGAAAGTTGAACACTAACGCGGATGCCTTGAGTAGAACAAAACTAGAATTGTATGCTAATGAGACGGATTCAACCCAAGGTACAAACGGAGATACAACGCAGACAGCAGAGGAAACTATATCGGAAGGTATACAGGTTTCGGAAAAACCTTTAAACGATTTCAACGTTCAGGTAGTACTAGAGAAAAACGAGACACCAAGCAAACGAACAGAGGTACCCTTCAGAAACAAAATTAGAAAAACTATAATTGAGCCTCAATTTGACGAAGAATCCGCTATTACACTTTTCAGGGAAGTTCTTAAACCAGGGAAATTTTCCGCAATATATACCACAGATGACATATTTAAAGTTATCCTTGGACTTACATTAAATATTTTAAGCAAAACAACGCTTACAAAATAGTAAGAGCAACAAAAATGTTGCCCGAAATCCAAGAAACCGATAACTAAGAAACAGCTGTAAAACAGTACCATATGGACAGCCACCACAGGGGAATAGATGAGACTTACTTACATCTTAAAAGACGGTACTACTTTCCTAGAATGAAAGAGGTAATAACCAGAACACTCAGGAACTGTGAGGTTTGTTTAACGTCAAAATACGATAGACAACCACAGAAACTAGTAAACCAAGTACCTGAAATTCCATCGGAGCCACTAGACATAGTACATATCGACTTATATTTCATCAATAACAAAACTATGTTGAGACAAATTTTTCAAGTTCGCTACAGCCTTCACGCTGGTAGCCAGGGACTCCATTAGTGTGCTGAAAGCATTGAAAAGCTTTTTATTCTGGTTTGGACTACCCAAAAAACTAATATGCGACCAATTAGCTGAGTTCTCTTCAAATATATTCAATGACTATTGCAGACAATATAACATAAACCTGCATTACACTTCAGTCCAACAATCTTCTAGCAACGCTACTGTTGAGAGGTTGCATTCAACCCTAACAGAAATTTACAGAGTAATTTTGAATGTCAAAAAACAGCAGAAAGCACCTTGCGATCACGAAGATATGCTTATGGAAACCCTTATTACGTATAACAACTCCATACACTCTGTAACAAAAATGACACCTTTCGAATTATATGCAGGACGTATGAGTGTTTTGAACAGAGAAGTACAATATACAGACGGACATGATTATATTCAAAAGTTAAATGAATTCCAGAAATCCTTGTATGAAAAAGTAAAACAATCAATGACTAAACAAACGAGCGAAAGAATCACGAAATTAAACGAAGATAGATCTGACCCAATTCCGCTACAACAGAACGACATAGCGTATAGAAAGGAAAACAGAAGAAGCAAAATTGCACCCAGGTTTTCTAAACAGAAGATACACGAGGAAATTACGTTTAAGTCAGGCAGAGGCCAGAAGATCCACAAATCAAAGATTAGGAAAATAACACACCCCCCACAAGAACAACATGATAGTAATCAAAACCCGTAATTACAGGATAGTATGGGATGCCGCACAATCTATCATAGTGCAAGATTTAAACAAGGCACAACCAGCAGCAAAAATTGATCTTGGAAGAGCCAGAAACATAATCACTTACCAGCAAGTGATACAGACCGTAAACGTAACCGAGTTTCAACAAACAGTGGACCAACTTGAAGATACAATAAGCTTGTTAAGAAAAGAAGCAAAGGGAGAAATGGTAAATACACTTAAGATACTTGAAAATAAAATAAGTCAGGTTAAAGATAGATTAAGAAGCTTGACCCCGATTAGAAGACAAAGACGGGGACTGATAAATGGGTTAGGAACCGTAGTGAGATCGATTACGGGAAACATGGACGCGACAGATCAGAAAAATATAGAGGAAGAATTTAAAAAAATTAGAGAGAACGAAGAAAGTCTAAGAAACGAGGCAGAGATTCAGATTGTTGTTAACAACAATTTATTCGAAAGATTTAATAACATTACAAGATTTGTAAACGAGAAACAAGAGGAAATGAACAATTACTTGACTAATTCGATTTACAAAGAAATAAGAAGCGAAAATTTTGAGATCGAAACGATCCAAAAAACAATTAGACTTAATATAAACATTGATATAACTGCGAGCTATATAAACAATATAGCGGAGAGCATGTTATTATCAAAATTAGAAATTATACCAAGATTTATTTTAGGAAATTCAGAAATAGAAATTATCAAAGATATATTAGAGAGACAGAATGTTTCGTTAGACACTCCAGAAGACATTTATAGATTGCTTAAGATGAAAATAGGTATAAATAATACATTGATAAATTTCAAAGTATTTATACCTATTTTTGAAGGTGAAAACCTCACCTTGGCACGACTAATATCGTTGCCTATTAATAAAACACAAATCATTAAAACACCTAGTTACATCAGCTACAATAGAAATAAATTCTATCAATATATTGATCCATGTAATAAGATCGGAGGAATATATTATTGCCAAATGCCGAATACCCAAACGGATAAGTGCATAGAAAATATATTAAAAGAAATCAAGTCCGTCTGCAATATAGAAGAAACAGAGGAAGAGGGAAAAATATTTGAACACGAAAAAGGGTACATTTTCGCATTCAATATTAAAGCCACCAAGGTAGAATCAACCTGCGGTATTCAGCCAACCATAAATGGTTCCGTGCTGATTCACTACAGGGATTGCACAGTAAAAATTAATAATATCACATTTGAAGATAGAGATACAATAATAGAAGAACATTTCAAAGCTCAGGTTCTCGAAAATACAAACATTACTATCAATAGCACAATAAAAATACCAAACGTCCGAAGGTTACAATTAACCGAGTTAGGAATACAAAAAGAAATTAAACAACTCAAAACCCTAACTGTGCGACATAATACATTCACGTACACGGGATTTGTACTGGTGATTGTAATTATCGCAATTCTTATTCTCAAGAGGAAACAAACATTTTACGTTACCCCAACTCCAGTGTCGTCACTCGTTCGGCCAGTGATTCCATCACTATGGCCATCACTTCATTCTAGGGGGGGAGGAGTTACCACCACCAGTGGTGCACCCCCTAAACCCCCACGGGCTACACCCATTTCAGACCCGCCACTGGCCAATAATGTTTACTCCGCAATATGACACGGGCATCCGGCCGGCCAGCCGGCCAACGATCCCCAAAACTGCAACATAAACACAAAAGCAACAATGTAGGAAAACACACTAGCATAAGCATTTTGTAAACATAAGGACATTTTATACACATATATACATTCTTATATATAAGAGCTGCCTGTGAGCAGCAGACACTTAGATATAATATTTCTGTCACAATAAAATCATTCTTGAATACAAACTCAAATAAGCAACACGTCTTCGAAAATCATTGAACTTGCCCAGTGAATGTTTGACTAGGAAGGACCAGACAAATTGACGATCATCTCAAAGGAGGACTTCCACCTGCCTAACTCTGCCGAATCGCCCCACCCACCGGATCCACCACTTGATAACTCGCGCACACTAGCCGCTGAGCCACCCGGCCACGGCTAAATATGTTGTAATAAAAGAAATAAAGGATAAGTCAAATATGGAATCAAAAGTATTAGAACTTATTTAAGCATTCCCCTTTGCCGAATCAATAATGATGGACAACGAACGAAGTTTTACATCAGCTCATTTTAGATGGTCAATGAACCAAGCAGGTCTTACGATTTATTGTGCAGATCCCAGACACAGTCTAACAAACGGGAAGATAGAAAGGGTACACTCTACCTTGATAGAAATTGCTCGTTGTATTCGAGAGGAATACAGTTTACTTGACTATTCAGAAATCCTCCTAAGGGCAGCTAAGGAATATAATAATACTATACAATCAACAATAAAAGAAAAACCCTTTACATTTTATTTAACAGAAAAGAGCACACAAAACTCCCTGAAAGTTGAAAAAAAGCTCAGGAAAAAATGTTAGATTTTCACAACAAAAAACGTATTGAAAAACCATATCTTGTAGGCGAAATTATAAATGAGAAAAAACATGGCGAGCGTAATAAACTACAAGCTAGATATAAAAAACAAGTATTTAAGAAAGATCTAAGAAATAAGGTAAAAAAAAGACCGCATTATTCATAAAGACAACATTAAGTTTTAATTTTGTTTCTATTTTTTAGAGTGATAACCATATTTTCCGTACTTTGTATATTAACGTTTTGTCTGTCTGACATTATTAACTACACCAACGAGGACTTTGTCCTTCTCGAAGACACCAACAATCTACTTTTATATAAAAACACATGGAGAAATATTTCATATCACAAATATAACTTATAAAGATATTTTCGAAACAGAACTTGCCTACTTCCTTGACAAAAATGATATCATTGATTGGAAAATTACAATGGAGCTTAATCTTATGAAAGTCCTATTTTCACAATTAACTCCACATAGGGTAAAACGAGGTATTAACGAATTAGGTACTATTTTTAAGTGGATCACAGGTACACCTGACCATGACAGTTCCAACTAAAATTAACGAACTTATTCAAAACAATAATAATCAGAATCAAATCAATTCCGCCATTTAAAAAGAAATTATCAGAGCTAGCAAATAACAATTGACCGTTTTTCGTTGTCCAATAATAACAGTTTTTTACAGACCCTTTGAGCAAAAAGTCAGAGATGAACCTGTTCATGAACGAATCGCTCAGTGCTCAAGGAACAACCAATGGATTTGTTTACATTTTGCTCTGCTCGTTCACTGTTCAGATCGGCGAAGAATATAAAAGTCATTTGCGTTTGTGTGTGTGTGTGTATGCGTAAGTGAGGTGTCTGTTTGGGCTTGCGACTCTCACACAAATACATGAGGTGAGTCGTTCGGCCTTTTGCTCTTCTACTGACTCTTAATGTGCGCGCTCAGTCGTATCGCTGTCTATAAATTGTTATTGAAAGAGCAGAACAAGCAACGCTCAACTGAGAACAGTCAACTGAAAACCAAAACAAAGAGAATCGAAGTGTTTTGCTCAGAGCGAGAGCAGACCGCAAAGGCAAAAACGTTCAATTGTTATTTACGAGCTCTGGAAATTATTAAGCTTACCAAATTTTTGGAAGATATCAAATTTTCCAACGAAAAATAATTAAAAAAATACAGACTTAAATTAATAACTACGAACTTACAGGACCTTTTGGACACCATAACCTTTCAAAGGCAAAAATCTTAAATACAAAAATTTTAAGTAATCAAAAAATGAACGAAATATTTAGACATGAAAAAGTGAATATTAGTTTATCCGACTTATTGGACGTTTCTACTTTTTCAATTATCTCCTACAATGAATTAATCATAGTTTTTATCAAATATCCTCAAATCACTAACAAATGCAAACTTTTTCATCCCAAAGCCATTTTCCAAAAAGACGGAAAATTAATCGTAAACGACAGTCACAAAATGTAATGACACCTTTTTCCAAATCAAAAACGTTTAAAGAGAAATCTATTACAGTTATTGTAAATTAGATTTGAATAAAAATTGTTTTATAAATTTAAGCCTAGTATGGAGAACGCAAAAAAGCGCTCGCAAACAAAAATTTTCATATAAAAATGACACTGTAAAACCACTCACAAAGTTTTTGACGTAAAACGTTTTGTGACTAGTATGCTGACAAGCAATCAGGGGGTTGTAAAATCCACACTGACGTCTTCGCGTTGCCAACTACTTTGCACATGTGGATTTTATTGAACAGCTGTTCGAGTTTTGTTTGTGCGCCCAAACTAATAAAATTTATTTATTTTGACGGTCGGTAGAGCAAAAAAATGTCAAATAAACAGAATGAACGTAAGAATCGCTTGAAGCGCTTCCATGAGGAAGATAAGATCGCCTTAATAAAGGCAGTAGAGGCAAAGCCGCTTATTTGGGACCTCACAAATAAGAAGCACTTTAATGCACTTGCCGTAAAAAGTGCATGGGAAGCCATAGGTGTGGAGCTTCAAAAAGAAGGTAAGATACATATTGAACATATGTTTTATAATAATTAAATCATGGATATTTGTCCTTCAGCCAGTGAATGCAAAGCTGCTTGGGCTTCGTTGCGCGACAGCTACAGGTACCGCAAGGCGTCTGCGGCCAAGCGCGCTAAAAGTGGGAGTGCGGGGGGCGTCATGTTGGAGGAGCCCCAAGTGAGCGACCAAGTTGATTGGGAGTTAGCCGCACATATGTCGTTTATGCCAGACATGTCATCGCAGAGAAGGTAAGCTGTATTGAATTACATGTTATAGTTCTGAAAAAATTATGTTTTATTTTTGCAGAACTTTCAGCTCTTCCTTTGACCCGAATGAAGCGTCTTGCAGCACCAGCACTCCCACACTGATAGACACTGAAGACGGAAGCGCGGTGTTTGATTTTGAGGATGTCAGGCAACAAGCCCAGGGCACCAAAGATTGTGATCAATTGCTCGAGGGCGATAAGCTTGTTGGGAACGGAGACAGCGCTTCATATTCCTATGTAAGTAACGCTTATTTCATGACCAAACCAACCGTTTCTAATTGATAATTTTTGGCAGGAAAAAGGACCGAAACACCGCAGATCGGGGGAGCCAAGGGAGTCCCAGAAACTGGCAGTTGTTTTTTGCCAGTTTTTGGAACAAATGCATGTGGGTATCGCTGCTCCCACTCAGCCGCCCTTGGCAAACCTGCCCGCCCTACAGTTTTGGGACAGTTTGCTGAATAGGATTACTCCAGCAGCAGCCCGCAATGCAGAAAGAGATATTACTGAGTTGTTGCTTGCCCGGGCCAACGATTATGAAAATATATTGAAATAATTTTGTAAATTTTATAATAATGGCATTTATTTTTTGAATTAGTAAATTATAAAAATGAGAATGCAAATTTATTACATCGGATTAGATGGATTTGGCACGCCAGCAGATTCGTATTGCTACGGTACAGATCCAACTGGAGAGTTTACATACTCCTTAACCGAATTCCGAACAAATTTCAGGTAGTCTTGCAAACGACCACGGAAACCTTGAAGAGGGGTGCATGCGTTGCTTTGGGGTGTTTCCAAGTCTCTAGACTTCGCATACTCCCTTGGATTTGTTCGCATCAAATAATTGTGCAGGAAACAACATGCTGTTACAATTTTTTGGGCTCTTTCCGGCTGACACAGCAAAGTGCGTTGTACAGCCATCCACTTGGCACTAAGAATACCGAATGTATTCTCAATACATCGGCGAGCTCTACTGAGGCGGTAATTAAAGACTCGCTCTTCTTGGGTCAGAATTCGAGCCCCATACGGCTTCATGATGCGCTTGTGCAGCGGAAATGCATCATCTCCAACAAGGAAGAATGCGGTGTTCTTTCCGTTGAGCAAGTTGTCTTCTGGAAACTCCAGACTGCCAGACAGAATGGCCTTGCCAAACTTAGAGTGCGAGAAGACATTCATGTCTCCCTCACTTCCATAAGCTCCAATGTCGATGTAGGTAAATCGATAGGATGCGTCGCCTTTTTGGCGTTTTTGGCATTTTTTTGTTATCTTAGCACACTATTTTGTTTTACGATCCACTTTCGTAATAAATGGCTTTTTCGTGCGCACAAACAGTTTTACGATCTCCGTACTAGGCTTTACTCAACAAAATTAGTACAAATTGTTCAAAAATAAAATAAAAAAATAAACCAATAGAAATAATGTCCGATGGAGCTATTTTGGTTTCAGGAACAAATTGCATCAATGACACTTGGCGTTATGGAACATATCTTATCACTTTTAAAAATATTGTCACAATTTACAATACTACTTTTGTAAATGAACAAGAAAGAAAGTCGGTCAAGCCCGACTATATTATACTCTGTACCAGTTGGGGTCGCCGCTCGGATTTGCTCCCGATTATATTATATAAAATCGGTATCCAGGGAACACCACGAGGAGGCCATTGCAATAGCAATGGGTTCGATATATGAATAAAAACCTACGAGTCGACTTGTGTTGCTTAAATACTTATCATTTAAGGTGCTGTTACATACTTCTGCCCAAACTTATTATAATTAGGAGAGAGAGGGAGAGAGAGAGGATTGGCACGCGCCGCAGACAAAAAAAAAACCTTTGCATTTGCCAGAGCTAGAGATGGGCGTACATCGAAAACTACGCGGGACTCCGGAGTGACCAGAATGACTTAACATCATTGTGATTGCTTGATATTATGTTAGAATTAAAGAACTAGACTATTTTTATATTATTTCCAATTTGAACAATTCTCGTCTTAGTAGTCAGATGGGTATCGGGCGATATATTTGTCCCTCGACCATCTCTAATTTCTCTCTCTCAATATTGTGTATGTGGGAAATGGAAGGCGGAAAATGAGAGTGTCCGAGTTAGCTGCAAGAATCCAATTGGATCTAATGAGCTAGCCATAGCTGTTAGGTGGAACTTAAAAGGTGGAATTTTTGGCGGGGCGGGGACATCACACCCACAACGATCCAATATGAAATAAAAATTTGTCCTAAAATATTGTTGGCTATCACTTTGTTGTGTAGTCGTTGCTCATATATACATACATCTACATACATATGTATGTGTTTTGCTGCTGCAGGAGCAGCCCAGATATATTGAATTTTCGTTTGCTCATATCTTTACTACCGTTCATCCGATCTTTACCATTCCTTTGGCTGATCGATAAATAATCCTGATTACTAAATATGTCCAAAAAGAAAGAACCTTCCATCTATAAAACTGTGGGAGATATTACGTTTTTTCCAATTTGCGGGGGCGGGAGGGGGCGTGGCAAAAATTGAAAATAAACTTGATCTGCCTGCAAGTATAAGAAGCATAAGTCCCATACATGTCAAACCTCTATCTCTTACCATCTCTGAGATCTGAGCGTTCCTACGGACAGACAGACGGACATGGCTATATCGACTCGGCTGTTGATGCTGATCAAGAATATATATATACTTTATTGGGTCGGAGATGCTTCCTTCTGGCTGTTACATACTAGTATAAAAAGAAAAAATTTTAAACTATGTCAAAAATTCGTAATTCACAAATTACTTCATAACAGACTATGTAAAATCCAACGATACTGAATTAAAAATGTTAAATACTGACATTAAGCACAATAGCTATTAAGCTTAAAAAAAAATCATTTAAACATTACATATATTTTATTTCTAACTATCATTATTTTCTTTATGTTCAAGCTTCTGACATTTTGTTTTTTGAAAAATATTAATATTTTTCCTAAAAAGAAAAAAAAACAGATAAAAACTTATAAAGTTTAAATGGACTTATTTAAAATTTTAAATGATGAAATCGAAATGATTTCTAAAACTTCTAAGAATCGGGACGATTCTTCTTAAGAAAGGGGGGGTTAACACACTCAAGCCTCTTGCATTTCATATTGTTAATATAAACATTTAAATTTTTTGTCACTTCGATTGGAGCGCTTCCGCCAGCTCATATAAACAATCCATTCGAGGGCTCCGGCCACCCGGTTAACGTAAACATATCATTTTGCAGACTCTGCAATTACTTTGTTCTTTTGCACCAGTCCAAAGGCCAAACTCGAAAGCTCTTTTGGTTTATGTTGAGTAAGCATTTCCTTTGTTCTCCAAGTTGGAGCTTTCAAGCTTTGAAGCTTATGTTGAAGGCTTTAGCATTAACATAGCTGTTGAGACAGCATAAGATCACTTTGTTCTTTAGTTCTAATTTGTATCTTCACCGACGCTCATAATAGTAATAAAGGCCTACGAGCCTTGAAATACAATTTTTTAACTTTAAAAGTA
>JAEIFV010001684.1:0-24808 GCA_018904265.1 Lordiphosa collinella | reverse complement strand
GTCCACAAGGAAAATTCTCGAACATATGCAAAAATCGAATTTTCATCCGATTTACTTGAAATTCGGTTTGTAAGGACAGTAAGTGAAACAAATTGAAATGCGATTAAGTTTAAAATAAAAAAAAAGGGAAAGTTTGAATGGAAAAAAATTTTATTTTTCATCCGATTGACTTGAAATTCGGGTTGTAAAGACTGTAAATGAAATAAATTGAAATGTGATTTTCCCGATGTTGAAAATTAACCGTAGGGTCGGAAAACTCCAGGAAAAGCTTCGGATTGGGAGATTTTTTTTTCATTCTATTGACTTGAAACTGGGTTTGTCAGCGAAGTATACGAAAATAATTGGACACGTTTTTTCCCGTTTCGGAAAACTGCCCGCAAGGGAAAATACCCGGGAAATTCGATATACCAAAATCTATTATTCATTCGGATTGATTTGAAAATTCTGTTTGTAAGGATAGTAAGTGAAATGGATTGAAATGTGATTGTTCAATGATGGGAAATTGGAAAATTTCCTGGAAAAGCGTCGGAAAAGTCTGTAGGTGAGAATTTTTATCGTCCGATTGACTTGAATTTCGGTTTGAAAGCAAAGTATGATAAATAATTGGACACGTATTTTCCCGATTTCGAAAAATCTGCGCGCAAAGAAAATTCCCGGGAAATTCGATATGCAAAATCGTTTTTTCATCCGATTGACTTGAAAGTCGGTTTGTAAGTAAGTGAAGTAATTTGTAATGTTATTTTCTGAAGTTGAAAATTTGACCTTAGGTCGGAAAAACTCAGCAGACAAAAACCTATTTTCATACGATTGGCTTTAAACTTGGTTTGAGGGGATAGTATAAGAAATAACGACATAACAGTAGCTCGGGCTGCCGTTTTTCATTGTACTGGCTGTGTGCGTGACCTGGACCTCGACCTGGAGCCGACACTGGACCTGGACGTGGAAGTGGACGTGGACCTGAAAGTGGCCATTGAGGTGGCCATGGAGATAACCATGGAGGTGGTCGTGGAGGTGGCCATGGAGGTGGCCATGGAGGTAAAAAATGGTCCAAAACCACCCAATATTTGCAAAATTGTTAATCTCGGTGAAACTTTGGGGATTAGCTAGACGCTTGCCCGGAAGGTTTTTAAGCAGAAGAAATGGGCGGAAAATGGTGCACAATCTGCGAAATTTGAAAAGTTAGTAGCGTTCATCCGGATGCAATGCAACTTTTGAAGAATGGTTGGAGAATTGGTAGAAAATGTTATTTGTTGGCCGATCTTTATCAAATTGTGTTTGTAAGCTTTAAATTTGAAAAGTTCACCACCAAGATCGGAAATGTCAGGAGAGACTTTATTTTTAGCCGCATCTCTGCCTTTAGCCGATGTATGTAAAATACGGTCAAATATTTTCCGTTTTGTGAAATCCACCCCCAAGTCGGAAAAGAAAATCTGATACTCTTATCGGTTAAAATAGCTTAACTGGGGGGGGGGCGGAGGAACAAGCTGGTATACTTGCTAGTATACATATAAGAGGAAAAAAAAATACCTAAGTCGACTTACCCAAAAAAATGACATCTAGTGCTCCAAACTGGAAAAATATCGAAAAAATTACAATATTTTCATGTTTTTGGCAGAAAAGGCTAAACTACTGGTAATTTGGCAAGCCTTTCTTCAGCGAAATTATCCCAAACAGTATAAATAACTCTCTAATACATTGTAATTTGTATAAAGCGATTTGGTTTTGGCGTGATTTTTTAAGCAAATATCTTACCGTTATGTGAGAGCATATTTTATAAGAAAGGGTGAGACATGCCTTGGACATGTATAAGTGTAAAAGTGTAGGACTGCTATATAAGTTGCATTTTTGTGTTATTGTGTAAAAAAAGCCGGTGTGGCGGCCATTTAGTGCCAAAAAGTGAACAAAGAATAATGTTTTCTCAGAAATTTAAGCTTGCTTATTCACGTTATTCGATGAAGTTTATTTGTTTATTTGTATAAATATAGTTGACAATTATCTGTCAACATTAAAATTTAAAGGATACAAAATATTGATCTACTTCCCCGTCCAGGTTAGGGGAGATTTTATTGATATGCCCCGGCTATCATCAAGTGGACGGAGAAGAGAGATTCAAGAGCGTGGAGAGGACAAAAAACAATAAAATATTACACGTATTATTATACAATGAACAATCAGTTGACAACAAATGCTGAAGAAAGATTTGCCAAACAACCAGTGTCTTAGCCGTTTCTGTAGTAGCGCTTGTCCAGTAAATATGAACCCTAAGCCTGAAAGCATGCAGCTCAAAACCGACTCCTAAAAGTATGCAGCTAAACTTGAGCCCAGCTTCACTTTTGGTAAAAGGCTTACTGCAAACTGATATTCTAATTTATTATATGTTGGCCAAACTAACAGATTCGTTAACCTATGTTAAATTTTCATTTTCGGGATATTTTATCCAGCATACGTTATCGAATATTAACCGATAGTCGGCATTCGGTAACACCTGTGCACCCGCGCGATAACACTCGATTGATTGATCGGTAAATACACCCCTAGAGGCCACGTATTTCCGGAAAAAGGCAAGCTGACCTCGCTAACCACCAGCCTCATTCTTTTCACAAAAGAAACCTCAAGCGAAGCAGACGTGCCAGTGGAAAAAAACTGGCCTAACCTTAAATCTTGCGGAATCAATTTAAAATAAAACCTTTGCGCAACCGCAAACGACTCTTGTCCCCGCTTAATTGAAATAATTCATAAAAGCTCGATTTTTGTTGGCTTTAAGCAACAAAATAAAAGCTTTATAGCATTTTTCCTTCTGGAAATTGCCCTACAATTGGTAAGTGTTACTTTTCTGCTGGTCGACGTCGATCATGCTAACCCTTTCAATTCCGCGCAGCTTTCTAAACCGACCCCAAACAAGGCCGAAGAAGGAGAGTGCCAAAATCTAAACCTCGTGGCCAAGCCACTCAAGGTGCCGCCTCCGCCGGCACACACTTATTTGGTGCCAGCCAATTGGTAATTATAATTGGTTTACCCTCTGCTACGGCATCACCCTAATTGCTTGCGTTGTGTACCTTTTTATTTTCTTAACTTAAGGTCTGGCCCCTAGCCCCCGGTTGCTAGCCACAAAACTTATGCCCTTGGCGGCCCTAACCTTGTTGTACAGGAGCCAATAACACCCAGTACCACCGATCGCAGTCAAGCTCCACCAGTTGTCGACGAAGCAGCCGTGCATAGTGCTAAGAGAAAGCACCAGTCAAGTTGTCCACACCAAATGTGTAGTGCAGTGATACGCCCTTAAATAGAACGCTCAGTGCAGACCCTGAGGCTCTAGTTGTTAAAAGTTTAAAGCCTAACCCAAAAGTTAAGAGCCTAGAAAAAGCCAAGTGAAAGTGAATCGAAAGCGCTATCAGTATCCCATCATAATTTGTTGTCCGCCAATCCATTTTTTTGTGTGCCAAATGGGCAAAAGAGCGCCGCTGCTGGCAGAGAAGCTCTCCTAGCTCTTTAATTTCTTAATTCGTGTGGCTGAACAAATTGGCTTGAGTGATGGTGTTGTGTTCCCCCCAGTAATTTGAGACCCAAACCTCCAAAAACAATAAGAAACCTTTCAAGCCTTTCACAGCGGATCGTTCCGGAGAAAGATCTTTCGCCGTTGGATCTCCAATAAAGCCGTAAGTGTTGGCCCATGTGGCTGTAAACCAAAAATACTTTTAGTATGAAAGATTAAGAGCGTTAAGCTCATACGCCCTTAATCTGTCAACGAATGTTTTTATTGCTTTTGGGACTGGCCCCTCTCTTAAAATATATGAAGAGTAACTAATATCCTACCCAGTCATAAGTGCCACCCACATCCGTAAAACCATTTGGTCAGCCCTAAAGAGAATCGTCTGCCTATGGCTTAGCCACCAAAGAGAGAGAATCTAAGTGCCGTTCTTAAGATGACTCCCAAGACATTTCTCTTGTAAAATTGCATCATACTGACTAATTTTAAGTAAAATCATACATGGGCCACTGATAAGCCGCTGCGGATAAGCAAACCAAAACAAAACGAGCAAACGAAGATCGCTGCTCACCGTTGCTGGACAATGTTTACATTGACTCCCTATTCCAAGCTGCTGCTCCCGCCGCATACAGTGGTACCCCACTAAACGAAATCTGGCCAATTCGATATTATTATTATATCCCATTCTTATTATTGATCCAATTATTCTTAGTTTATTATTATACTACACCTAAATGCTTACTACTAATGAAATGGCGAATTGTCATTTAAACTTTAATTTTCAGCGTTTTTAGTTTTCCTTTTCACTTGCGCTTTGATTAGTTTAATTCTTTTTTTGTTAATTTTGTTTCCGCACTAATTAATTACCTTTAAAGGAAAAATGCGACTAGGCTAATTTGAAACCATCTTAATATTAGTTTTGCCAAATCTATTTTTAGTTTTTTTTCCTGTATTACTATTTTCTTTAACCTTTAGCTATGCTTAGAAACAGAACCAAATATCATGAATTCCTGGATTAAATTTATAATGAAATCTGATTAAACTTTTTGTCATTCCGGAAATCATAAGGCGCCGACATGGGATAAAGTGAACCACTAGCAGTGGTTAAAGGGATCACCAATGGACATTAGTTCATTACTGCCCCTGGTGATCATGGTAGGGTGGGGAAAAACGGCCACTGAACAACACCTCAGTGCGGCCTGAACCATTTGCTTCTGAATCAACTTTCTTTTCCTTTCCTTCTTTTCTTCTTCTATACCCTGTTTCCCATTCCTTGGCTAAATGATAGGCTTCCGCTACCCTAAATTTTCCAAAACAACCCGTGAATATTAAAATTAAATAATAATGCCCTAATGAACGAGCGCGTAGCCTGCGGTACAATTTTTGGACCTCCCCCATATTGCCGACGAAGATAGCCGGATCAAGCACGGGTTCCGCTCAGGTCTACTCTGTCACCAGCTCGGTTAGGATGCATCTGTTGGTTGTATGCTACAATTATTATTATTATTTATTTATGCCGGTATGCCCCTACCAAAACGAATAACCAAATCTTCAGTCATCAACATCTGACTTAATTCATTTAGCCTTGGTTTAATATTCCTCCCTTTTGTCCTGGTTTTTCTTTGGTTGAAGAGCCCTGGACGCAATGGTAATTCCCGAACAATTCCATTACCGGGCCTAAGCCACTAAACATACATCCATTTGCTTAGAATTTGCTGGATGAGTTTTTTCTTAGCATAGATTAACGCCGCATTTCTTATTAGCTTTTGGTTTATATTTTATCCTTGTGCTCCTACTGATGCTGTGAAGTTGTAGCTGGATCCAGGTTTTCACATGGACTAGATCTGTGGCCTACCGCTAAACAGAAGCAGATAAAGTAGAACACCCTTAGTTGTCCGGTGAGAAAAGTTCGGAATAGGTTCACTACCTAGACAACTTAATCCCCTCCCATTATCCTTCTATCTCTTTTCTATGTTCTTTTCAGCGAGTGTGCTTAAATCTTGAGCTCATTTCGATTTTCATTATTTCCGCGTTTAACAAAGTCTTACTGGATTTTATACACGAAGTCGGACCTACCAAACCAGGTTTTATATTTTTTTGCTGGTGCGTTAATAAAACTTGAATTGGTTAGGAGTTTTCTTATTTCGTAGTATGCCGTTTACTTTGCTAAAAGCATTTGGACTATTTGAAGTATATAATTCTGATGAGCGGTACTTTGCAATTTGCTGTACGGCTGCTTGTTGTTTATATGCTTCCCTAACAGTCCTTATTTAGTCAGTCTGAGCCAAATAATTTTGACGAGCAGGTACATTGCGTTCTGTTGTACGGCTGCCAGTTGTTTTATTTAGTTCACTTCTTGACCATCCCATCAAGAGTTGATGCCTTTACGCTATTTATCTTCTTGGATGCGTATCAGAAAACAATCTCCAACTTTCTTCGGACTTGTTTTCGTTCAACATACACCGCTGATATTTAGCTCATACAGGTTCCAGGATTTGCTAGTCAAGTCTGATGGTCAGGCATATGGCGTTCTGCTCTGCAGCTGACGTTGTTTTGTCTGTTTAACTGTAGAACCCTGTTAATCAACCTCCTAATTAAACAAGAAAAAAAAATCTTTTACTGACCCTATTTTCAGAAGCTCATTTCTAGTTCTATTTTTTTTCCATGAAAGCAAGTTATGATTTCCGGATACCATTTATGATTCTGTTTTTGGAAACTATCTTTTTTTGTAACGATTATTATCATTATAACTTTTTTCTAAAATTTAGATTCTACATACATTTCCACTTTTGTAGGTAGTCATACACTAGGGAATATTGAGTCCTTATTTTTGCTCTAGTTCCAATTTATAATAGTTATTAGGGCTCTAACAGCATTATTTTTCTGGTGCAAACTGTCATGTTTGTAACCCGGAGCTGTGACAACTTGGCTGGAGATATTCAGTGCTACATCTGTCTTAGGGATATTGAATACTCTGCGCTCAGTTGCTGTCAACCAGCTGCAACCACACCTTTCATTGGGTGTGTTTCAACACCAGAGTAACAAACCGAGAATTTTGTCCTGTTTGCAAATCACTGTTGCAAACATCCTTGTTGAACCTAACGGTGAATACGGAACTCAGTCAGTCTACCCAAAGCTTGCCGTCTTCCGCAATGCCAGCTCTCACGAGGAGCCAACAGAGACTAGCACAACCTGATCCAAACAATATGGAGACCACTCCGTCGGACGCTCAGCCTGCTTCAGAAAATTCTAATATCAACTCTGATCCCTCCTCATTAGCTATCCAAATGCAGCAAGCTATAGCAAATGCAATGGAAGCTGCAGCCGAAAGACAAACAGAAATGTTGTGCCAGGCTATGACTAGAGGATTTCAAGGCATTTTGACCGCTCTTACCCCTCGGGAAGAAGTCCCTCCACCTCCAGCTAGAACAGGCCATCCTCCAAATAGTCGAATTTCTAACACCGAAAACCCGACTTCTTTTAGGCCGGTCGCTGCTCCATCAACGTCAAGACCTTCCTCCTTGAGCTCCGATTTGCGACCTGATCGAATCAGCCAGATCATAGGCAATTGGAAAATCAAGTTTTCCGGAAGATCAGCTATGAGTGTTGACGATTTTCTTTACCGTGTCGAAGCCCTAACGAATCAAACGTTAGATGGCAATTTTGATATTTTGGTTTGTCATATTAGCAACGTGCTTGAAGGCAGCGCCAGCGATTGGTACTGGCGCTACCACAAAAGCGTGCCTCAAGTAGATTGGTTATCTTTTTGTACTGCGTTTAGAACTCAATTCAAAGACGAGAGAACTGACGTGAATATCAGAGCCGCAATCGATCGCCGTAAACAAAAAGAAGGCGAATCTTTTGATGAGTTTTACGACTCAATTGTCGTTCTGGCCGACAAATTGTCCGTTCCATTGCCTGAGTCCTCGATTTTGGAGTCGGTGCGATCGAACTTACTCCCTGAAATACAACACGAATTACTGTATGCAAAAATTCATTCGATGGCCGAACTTCGACATGTCGTGCGTACTCGTGAGGTTTTCATCCAAAATGTTTTGAAGCCACAATCCATTAAGCCACGTGCCGCACCACGTCGGCAAGTGCATGCTGTCGCTATGGATTCCGAATGCGAGTCTGACACCAGTGACAATGACATTTCAGCTATCGAACTGTCATGCTGGAATTGTGGGAAAAAAGGACATCGCTACCAAGATTGCGTGTCCGAACGGAAAATATTCTGCTATGGCTGTGGCCAAGCTGATACATACCGACCATCTTGTCCAAAATGCACAAGTGCAAAAAACTATCCTTCCCGTGCACCTCAGAAAAGTGCACGCAGACCAACAGTTTCCAAAGGGACCAATACGGAATAGAAGAATCCAATTCTTCGACCCCATACTCACCTGTTTTGTCAACCCAACCTGCCGTTCCTCTCCACAAATTGATTAATCAATTCCAATCTCCAACCAAACGCTTTGTTAACCAAAGAACTGCTCGTTCCAAGCTACGCAGAGCCGAGTTTCACCAAAGATATAAGTCAGAACGACAGTCTTTAATATCGGCAATCGTAGACCATGACGTTCGACCCTACGCGAAAGTAGACTTATTAGGAAGATCAGTACTCGGTCTAATGGATACAGGCGCTTCCATAAGCTGCATAGGTGGAAGTCTTGCTGAAGAAATACTTCAGGAAAAGACGCCACTAAAATCAATTTGCTCCACTGTAAGTACCGCCGATGGGAAGACTCAAAGTATAATTGGTAAAATCCGCACAGAAGTTTGCTACAAAGGAGAAACCAAAATAATTACCTTATACCTAATCCCGTCCTTGGTACAGTCCTTATACCTAGGTATCGATTTTTGGACAGCCTTCCAATTGCTGCCCTCTGACTTAACAAATAGAATACCGATGGCTAACATGGCCGTATTGGACTCGAACCTACTAAGACCCTTGTCTGCCTCGCAACAAAATCGCTTAGATGAGGTAATTCTTTGTTTTCCCTCATTCTCCGAGAAGGGACTAGGAAAAACCTCCCTCTTGTCGCATGCTATCGATGTTGGTGATGCCAAACCCATCAAGCAGCGGCATTATCCTATTTCCCCAGCTATGGAAAAACTGGTCTACGAAGAACTGGATAGAATGATCGCTCTAGGCGTAATTGAAGAATCAGAAAGTCCCTGGTCCTCTCCCATAGTTTTGGTGAATAAACCAGGCAAACTTCGCCTCTGCCTAGACAGTAGGCAAATTAATTTAGCCACTCGTAAGGATGCTTACCCTACACCCATTATTGACGGTCTATTGAGTCGGTTGCCGAAGGCCGAATTTATAACCAGCATCGACCTTAAAGACGCCTACTGGCAGGTGCCTCTTGAGCCGAGTTCACGCGACAAAACCGCGTTTACGGTGCCTGGCCGAGCACTTTACCAATTTACCGTGATGCCATTTGGCCTCACCAACGCCACTGCCACGATGTCAAAACTGATGGATAGGGTAATCCCAGTTAAATTTCGGAATGAAGTATTCGTCTATCTGGACGATTTACTGATTGTTTCAGACACGTTTGAACGTCACCTCGAGGTCCTTAAAACAATAGCCCAGTGTCTATCTGAGGCCGGACTTACAATTAACGTGCAGAAGAGCCAATTTTGCGTTAAGGAAGTAAAATATTTGGGCCACGTAGTTGGGAATGGATCCATCGCAATGGACGCTGATAAGATACAAGCCATTAATGAGTATCCAGCTCCTCGCTCAGTAAAACAGCTACGCCGTTTTCTGGGCATGACTGGCTGGTACCAAAAATTTATCAAAAATTACGCCTCCTTAGCAACTCCTTTAACTGACGCTCTTAAACACAAACAGAGATTCGTCTGGTCCGAATCGGCTGAACAAGCTTTTCTGGCTCTTAAAGCCGAACTATGCAAAGCCCCAGTTTTACACACGCCGGATTTTGAGGCACCCTTCTACATCCATTGCGATGCAAGCCACACCGGAATAGGAGGAGTGCTCATGCAGGTGAATAAAGATGGTGATGAAATTCCCATAGCCTACATGTCAAAAAAACTCAACAAGTGCCAACGTAACTATTCGGTCACCGAAAAAGAGTGTTTGGCAGCTCTTTTGAGTATCAAGAAATTTAGGGCTTATGTAGAAGGCCATCCATTCACCGTTATAACCGACCACGCGTCTTTGAAATGGCTTATGTCCCAAACCGACCTCGGAAGTCGCTTAGCTCGTTGGGCACTCAAGCTGCAGGCTTACTCCTTCACGATTAAGCATCGAAAAGGCACGCAAAATGTCGTTCCCGATGCGCTATCGCGTACGCATTGCGAGGATTTGTCTGCAATGAATATCAATCAAGCCCTCGATCTAAAATCTCCTCATTTCGAGTCCGCTAGCTACAAAGATCTGATTTCCAAAGTGGAGCAGAACAAAAATCAGCTCCCGGACATGAAGGTCAAAGAGGGATTCCTTTACCGGCGCACTGAGCATGCCTCAGGAGACCGAATAGCTGACGACTTAGTCTGGAAACTATGGCTTCCCGACGAAATGATACCTTTGGTACTAAAAACGGCTCATAATGATCCTTTGTCTTCTCACGGCGGTATAAATAAAACCCTAGAGAGAGTTAGGCGGTATTTTTACTGGCCAAATCTTGTTACCGATGTAAAAGACTACGTAAACCAGTGCGAGATATGCAAAAGTACTAAGCCGTCCAATAAAGTACTTAGACCTCCCCTGGGAAAAACTCAGGAAACTCAACGGTTCTTTCAAAAACTGTTCGTTGATTACTTAGGACCATATCCTCGTTCCAAGTCTGGTCATATAGGCATATTCATTGTATTAGATCACTTCACGAAATTCCCCTTTCTGAAAGCCGTAAAGAAATTTACCGCCGATGCCATAATACCGTATCTGGAAGAAGATCTCTTCCACTGCTTCGGAGTGCCCGAATCGATTCTTTCAGATAACGGTGCACAATTTAAGTCGCATGCCTTTAACAATCTATTGCAAAAATATCACATTAGTCATTCTTATACTGCTGTTCACTCGCCCCAAGCCAACGCTTCCGAACGTGTGAACAAATCGGTAATAAGCGCTATTAAGGCGTACATCCATCCTAGCCAGTCTAACTGGGATGAAAATCTAAGCAAGATTTGCTGTTCCCTGCGATCTAGCTGGCACAGTGCTGTCAATAATAACCCTTACCGGTTAGTGTTCGGTCAGCACATGATCACTGACGGATCAGTATACAAGCTATTGCGAGAACTAGATTTGATGGAGGACCGTTCCGTTCGGTTTAATAAGGACGACTCCTTTGACCTAATGCGAAATAAAGCAGTGATTGGCATGAGGAAGCAGCATGCTCGCAACGAAAATGCGTATAATCTGCGAAGCAGAAATGTTTCCTTTGTTGTTGGTCAAGAAGTCTTCCGAAGAAACTTCCAGCAAAGTAATTTTGCCAAAGGCTTCAACGCCAAACTCGCGCCTACATTCATAAAAGCACGAATTAGACGTAAGTTGGGTCAAAGCTATTATGAACTGGAAGATTTACAAGGAAACTTGATCGGTAAATTCCACGCAAAGGATATCAAACAATAAGGGCATCATTTTGGTTTTTTTTGTGAACCGGTCCAAGCGCGGATCACCCTTGCTGCCACACCCCAAGTGTGATTTTGGTCGGGGGGACTTGTAGTAGCGCTTGTCCAGTAAATATGAACCCTAAGCCTGAAAGCATGCAGCTCAAAACCGACTCCTAAAAGTATGCAGCTAAACTTGAGCCCAGCTTCACTTTTGGTAAAAGGCTTACTGCAAACTGATATTCTAATTTATTATATGTTGGCCAAACTAACAGATTCGTTAACCTATGTTAAAATTTTCATTTTCGGGATATTTTATCCAGCATACGTTATCGAATATTAACCGATAGTCGGCATTCGGTAACACCTGTGCACCCGCGCGATAACACTCGATTGATTGATCGGTAAATACACCCCTAGAGGCCACGTATTTCCGGAAAAAGGCAAGCTGACCTCGCTAACCACCAGCCTCATTCTTTTCACAAAAGAAACCTCAAGCGAAGCAGACGTGCCAGTGGAAAAAAAACTGGCTTAACCTTTAAATCTTGCGGAATCAAATTTAAAATAAAACCTTTGCGCAACCGCAAACGACTCTTGTCCCCGCTTAACTGGAAATAATTCCCAAAAGCTCGATTTTTGTTGGCTTTGAGCAACAAAATAAAAAGCTTTTTAGCATTTTTCCTTCTGGAAATTGCCCTACAATTGGTAAGTGTTACTTTTCTGCTGGTCGACGTCGATCATGCTAACCCTTTCAATTCCGCGCAGCTTTCTAAACCGACCCCAAACAAGGCCGAAGAAGGAGAGTGCCAAAATCTTAACCTCGTGGCCAAGCCACTCAAGGTGCCGCCTCCGCCGGCACACACTTATTTGGTGCCAGCCAATTGGTAATTATAATTGGTTTACCCTCTGCTACGGCATCACCCTAATTGCTTGCGTTGTGTTCCTTTTTATTTTCTTAACTTAAGGTCTGGCCCCTAGCCCCCGGTTGCTAGCCACAAAACCTATGCCCTTGGCGGCCCTAACCTTTTTGTACAGGAGCCAAAAACACCCAGTACCACCGATCGCAGTCAAGCTCCACCAGTTGGCGAAGAAGCAGCAGTGCATAGTGCAAAGTGCAAGCATCAGCCAAATTTGTCCACACCCAAAGTGTAGTGCAGTGATACGCCCCTGAGGCGCTAGTTGGATAAAACCACTAAGCAAGAAATACATAGAGACAAGCCAAACGAAAATATTCAAACCACCAGGGGGGGGAGGGTGGGAGAGAGGAGCAGAAAATATTATACACCCCGGGGGGGTGGGGTTTTTTTTTAAGAACCCGAAAGGGGTTGGTTGTTTCGAGTTCGAAGCATTCGTTCGAAAGTGGCAGCACAAGAAACCGATTGTCAGTCGCAGATCAAATGCGGAACGATGAGGCACGGTCTGCGCGCGTCCGCGCGCGCTTGGTCTCGTTTCTCTGTTTTATGTGTGTATATGTGTGTATATGCGCTCGCACGTTTGCATGCGTGTGCTCTTCTTTGTTTTGATTTGATCCTGGGTTGTCTGCGGCCACAGCAAGGGGCGCCGCGACGGCTCATTTGCTTATGACGTCACGACAATGTGAAAATTAGTTTTATTATCGACCATCACTTTTAAATGCCCTATGACCCAAACAAAAATCAATTAAATTAATAGACTTAATATATGTACATACTTGTGTATTTTTATTTATTTCAGTACATTTTGAGATCAAAATTAAATAATTTTTGAATCTTTAATAATATAATTATGATAATTTATTAAAAGTGCGTTTAAACTGTGAACAGCATGCGTGCACATACATACATACATACATACATGCATATGCATACAACAAGTGCGAATTCGTCTTCTGTTGGGGTAGGTTCTCAAAGTTGACCGAATGCTTTGTTAGGTGCTTGCATGCATGTGTGATCATATGTTGTTGTTATCTATGCAAGTGGTTTGCGCGTGCCACTTTTTCTTTTTGCTTTCATTTTCCAGGATTCTTTGATTTGTTTTCATTATGCTTATATCAATATCTCTTTGGACAATGTATGTGCATAATTGGGCGCGCTTTTGTTTTAGCGCTTTTTTGTTGTTGTTGTTGCAAGTGTTTCTTTCTCTCTTTTTGTTTTGCTTTGATTTCTATTTGTTCTAGTTCCCAAAATTGGGCGCGCTTTTGTTACCGCTCTTTAGTGCATCAGCAGTGGTCGACTGAATTTAATCTCGAGCGTATTTGCGAAAGTTTAAAATTCGTGTGTGATTTATTGGTGAAGCAATTTAAATTAAGAACAATGCTTAAAGCAAAGTGTAGTGATGGCAGAAAAGTGGGTTGAAGTGCGCTATAGATTCATGCATGCGAAGCTATAGAGACAGCACCGAACATGTCCCCGTCCGCCTTTTTAAGTTTCCTAAAAATGACATTGTGCGTCGCCAGTGGCTCTCAAAATGTAAATTGCAAAGCGGCGTCAATGTTAATGTTGCACTGATTTGCAATTTGCATTTTGAGTCAAATACATTGGCCAAAAATATTTAAAAGCAGGAGGTATACCGACTCTGTGCTTGAGTGATGAGCCTAATCTAAATTTAAATATATTTGAGGAAGAAGAAGACGTGTTTTCATTTAATGAGGAAAGCGTGACGGACAATAAGATTTATACTTTTCAAACTGTCCGTAAGCCCTCGGCAGCAGGAATGATGGACACTGATATTGTTGAAAGCCCTATAATAGATTATGAAACCGGCAGCTCCATTAATACAAATATTGAATATTGCGGAATTGTAAAAAAGAGAGAGCAAATGAAATATATTTATAGGAATAAATATTGGAAACTCTCAGAAGATTTAAAAAAGAAAAGCAAAAGTAAAGCTTACACTGTTTGTAAGATGCTAATAAAAAAAACAATCGTGGAATGAAGACGAAAGATTAATTGCTCAAAGTATAAATTTTTTTTCTGCTAAGGCCTATAGTTTTATGAGAGATGATCTTAAATTGAATCTACCGTCAAAATCGTCGCTAGTGAGATGGGCTCCAGTTCGACACATGGTTCCGGGATTTAATGAAAATTTTATAAATATATTAAAATCACTTATTGCAAAAATGGACAGTAGGAGTAGAAATGCCGTATTAATTTTTGTGAAATTTCAATTAGAAAAGGGCTGCAATATAACTCCCTTCGAGATGAAGTGGAAGGCTTTGTTGATGATGGCAACGAAAAAAATGAACACATTGTGCAAGCGATATGCGTTTTTATGGTGAGAGGATTGTATGAGAACTGGAAATTTGTCTTGAGTTATGTCGCAACGACCAATGGACTTAAAGCAGAACAGAAAACAGAAAATATAAAAGTCGCCAAGAGCTTAGGCCTCATTATAAGAGCAGTGGTATGTGACCAAGGATCGAACAACCGAGGAGCTTTTAAAAATTCGGGGTGAATGAAGAAGAGCCTTTTATATCTGTTGACAGTCAGAAAATTTACGCTATATATGATATCCCCACTTATTTAAATCGCTTCGCAATATTTTGATGAAAAATTGTATTATGACTCCAGATGGCGAAGTCTCATGGAAAATTATTGTTAAATTGTTTGAAATTGACACAAATAACTCTTCAACTCGGTTGTGCCCAAAGCTATCTCGGAAACATATAAACCCAAACTCCTTTGAAAAATGAAGGTTAAATATGCCACGCAGGTATTTAGCCAAACAGTCGCTTCTGCCTTAAAGACCCTTATACAAAATGGCGCATTTAATGACTGCAAAGAACAAGCACTTGCAACAGTTAAATTTATTGAAAAAATGAACAGGCTCTTCGATTGCTTGAATAGCAATAATATATATAGTAAAAATCCTTTTAAGGCCGCCATGCAGAAGAATAGTGACACAGAAAACTACATTACTGAAATGAAAGATTATTTAAACAAATGCAAATACCCCCACAAAGTTTATTGTATAGACGGATTAATACTTTCCATAAATTCAATTTTGATGCTTGCGCAAGATGTCTGGGGTGAAAGTAATGTATACTTTCTGATATTGTCCTGTCTTAATCAGGATGCTCTGGAGCACCTATTTTATTTAATAAGAAGTAGAGGCGGTACAAACAACAATCCAATGCTCTTTGAATTTAATGCCATTATTTCAAAGATGCTATCAATGAAGGTCATCTCTTCTAAAAGAACAACTGGAAACTGCGAGCCAGATGATGATGAAATGATTATTAATGCAGTTGAAAACGTAAATGAGGAACAGACCGCCAATCTAAATGACCAAGAACAGGTGTATTTTAAAGATATTGATATTTGTTTTGAAGCGCAATCAGACGAAATGGAAATTATGAACGATAATGAAACCGCCACCTTTTCCATGAGCGTAGCAAGTGAAAATGCATTACGATATTTTACAGGATTTGTGCTATTTAAAACACAACAGAAATTTAATTGCGATACCTGCAAGATGCTGACAAAAGATGAATTAGTGAATTTTGAGCAATCCGAACTATTTTATTCAACAAAAATTACAGAAGTACGAACAATAATTTGAAACTTAAAGCCCCACAGGACGATTTTTTTGAACTGATTAAGCGGCATTATAATATATTTCACAAATTTTTTGAAGAGTCCCCTCATGCTAGAAATATTAAAGAAACCTTAGTTAATAAATGTATTGCGCAGGCGGAAAGCGTAGATAAATACTCAGAAGGTACAAAGCACATTTTAAATTATTTTCTGCTCATCCTGCTTAGGAAAAATAGTTTATGGCTCACAGAAAAGTTATGTGGGGGATCTGAGAGGCTGAAAAGCACAAGAAAAATAGACATTTTAAAGTCCTAAGAACGAATTTAACTCGCCACTTAAAAAAAAACGCCCTTCTCTGGCTTACGTGGAGTAGGCCTCATGGGGAAACCACGTTAAAAAAAACGCGCCTTGAATTTTACCTCAATAGGTGGCGTGGAAAAGAGTTCAAAACAGATCAAATAGGTGTAAAGATTTCCTCACTTTCGCATTGAAATTCAAGCAAATGTTCCCCTGAGTCATATTTATGCATACATACATTGTCCAAAGAGATATTGATATAAGCATAATGAAAACAAATCAAAGAATCCTGGAAAATGAAAGCAAAAGAAAAAGTGGCACGCGCAAACCACTTGCATAGATAACAACAACATATGAACACACATGCATGCAAGCACCTAACAAGCATTTGGAGGCTATTGCTATTAAGGCACGAAGGTCAGGAATATCCGCGCAGGAGGCGCATAACACGAGTCTCCGAGCATGGCAAGACAGATGGGACATGTCGGATACAGGAAGATGGACCCACCAACTAATTCCCAGTATAGAGGAATGGCTCAATCGAAGCCACGGAGAAGTAAACCATCACCTGACCCAGTGGCTCACAAATCATGGATGTTTTAGGGAGTACCTACACCGATTTAAGCACGTCGATACACCCTGGTGCCTATATTGCAATGACCGAGTGAGTCTGCAAAACATGTGGTCTTCGAGTGTCAGAGGTTTGAAGAGGAGAGGCGCGTCCTTAGAAGACTAGCGGGAGAGCCCTTTACACCGAGAGGTCTGGTCAAAAGAATGATAAACTCGCAGGATGTGTGGATCGACGCTGCATCGCGCATTTCAACTATAATGAAAAAAAGTCAGGATTGACGAACAGGCTGCAAGACAGCAAAACTAGGTGAAATGAGGAAATGTCACTACCTGCCCGCCGTAGTAATACCTCAATTGGCAGTCCCGGCGGGAGAATAACAGGTCAGAAGGCGGCTGGTTGGGTTTTAGTCCGTAGGCGTTCCATAGAACGAATCGGGCATGCCCCATGCAACGGTGCATGGTGTATCTTTAGAAGATCACCCAACCATGGTTCGCATACCAAAAAAAAAAAAAAAAAAAAAAAAAAAAACTAACAAGCATTCGGTCAACTTTGAGAACCTATCCCAACAGAAGACGAATTCGCAGTTGTTGTATGCATATGCGTGTATGTATGTATGTATGTATGTGCACGCATGCTGTTCACAGTTTAAACGCACTTTTAATAAATTATCATAATTATATTATTAAAAGATTCAAAAATTATTTAATTTTGATCTCAAAATGTACTGAAATAAATAAAAATACACAAGTATGTACATATATTAAGTCTATTAATGTAATTGATTTTTGTTTGGGTCATAGGGCATTTAAAAGTGATGGTCGATAATAAACTAATTTTCACATTGTCGTGACGTCATAAGCAATGAGCCGTCGCGTCGCCACTTGCTGTGGCTGCAGACAACCCAGGATCAAATCATAACAAAGAAGAGCACACGCATGCAAACGTGCGAGCGCATATACACACATATACACACATACAGAGAAACGAGAGCACAGCGCGCAGACGCGCGACCGTGCCTCATCGTTCCGCATTTGATCTTTGCGACTGACAATCGGTTTCTTGTTGTGCTGGCCGAGCGCTCTCGGGGTGCTAGAGTTCGTTCGGCTGCTCTGGGGTTCCAGGCTCAGCCGTTTGGTTGATAGACTTTTTCTGCTGTTTGACGTCTCTATGTATTTCTTGCTTAGTGATAAAACATAAAAGTTTAAAGCCTAATCCAAAAGTTTTGTCAAGAGAAAGCCAAGTGAAAGTGAAGCAAAAGCGCTAGTAGTATCCCAGTATTATTGGTTGTCCGCCTAATCAAATTTTTTTGTGTGCCAAATGGGCAAAAAGAGCGCCGCTGCTGGCAGAGAAGCTTTCCTAGTTCTTTAATTACACAACTCGTGTGGCTGAAAAAATTGGCTTGCGGGTGTGGTGTTCCCCAATAAGTAGAAACCCAAATCCCAAAATCAATCTGAAAACCTTTCAAGCCTTCACAGCGGATCGTTCCGAGAAAGATCTTCGCCGTTGGATCTCCACAAAGCCGTAAGTGTTGGCCCATGTGGCTGTAAACCAAAATATTTTTAGTTTGAAAGATTAAGAGCGTTAAGCTCATACACTCTTACTCTGTCAACGAATGTTTTATTGCTTTGGGACTGACCCCTCTCTTAAAATATACCAAGAGTAACTAACATCCCACCCAGTCGAAACTGCCACCCACATCTGTAAACCCATTTGGTCAGCCATAAAGAGAATCGCCTGCCTATGGCCACTAACCATACAACATATAGACTACCATTTCATACAACGAAAATGGACACAAAATTTTCTAGCGACAGGCCCCAGGCCTGTTAGCGGCGGGCCCCGTCGTTCCTCTCGCGGCTCTCTCTCTCTTCGCTCTCTCATTCTTATGCTGCACACTGATTGCGAGAGTTCGCTCGTTCAGTCGCAAAGTGGCGCATCTTCAAGAAGGTTGCTCTGTGCTTAAATTCTTCTTATATGTATGCGTGTTCATGCATTCACGTACACGGGTTGTATGCGATCATTTCATTTTTTGACCCATTCGACTTGTCAACTGCCATCGCTTCAAAAAACCATCTTTGGCGTCTGGTATGGGCTGCGTTGATGGAATGGCAGCGCTACGAGCGTTTGTCCCGACGAGTAAATGGGCTGGCGTCAGTATTTCGTCCATCGTTTGGGTTGCTGCAGCGCGACTAGCGGTCATGAGTTGAGAATGGCTTCTACCTCCACCAGCACCGTTTCCAGCTCGTCCTGGCGCAGAATAATAGTGCCGATGGCCTTGAGCAGCAGGTTCTTTGCGGATTTGACTGCCGCCTCCCAAAGACCGCCAAATGGGGTGCCCGTGGAGGGATGAAAGCAAAAGTTATCCCTTTGGTTGCAGCAAACGCTGAAATGGCATCCTTGTGATCCTGAAACCGGTCCTTGAGGTTCTCCAGGGTTCGCGCAGCACCCACAAAATTTGTGGCATTGTCGCAGTACAGGCGTTTGACAAGTCCACGACGGCCAATGAACCTAGACAAGCACATAATAAAGGAATTAGACGTGAGATCGGTAACTACCTCAATATGAACAGCTTTAGAAGCAAAGCAAACAAATACGGCTATGTACATTTTTACAGGTGCCTTGCCACGAATTCCTAATGTGACCGATATTGGACCTAAAAAGTCCACTCCGCTAACTTCAAATGGTCGACATCCATGAAGTCGATCAGCGGGTAGATTTCCCATTATTTGAGACAACACAATACACACTGCCGAACTACTGCATTACACGCCTCACGTGCATTAATTACCCAGATTTGCTGGCGAAGAAGACCAACCAGAACTAGTGGGTTTGCGTGACAATTTGTACGGTGCAAATACCGATGTACAGTGTGACAAACCGACATTTCTTTGGCATCAACAAAGGGAATTTGGCATTGTGTGGCAAAGGTGCCTTTAACAATCGACCTCACACTCTAAAAAACTCTAATTTTCGGTTTCCTCTTGATGTGGATAAAGGAATGGTGTCAACTTTTGGTATGATGGTTGCAAGTTTAATGACTTGTTCAACCTTGAAATTTCCTCTGCAAATTCAAAATGCTGAATCACCGAGACAATTGAAAGAAAAGCGAAGTTCAATTCAGACGCCGATAGTACTGCTGAAGAACATTGAGAGCTTGAGCCATTTATGAATCGGAACTTATAGGAGACGATGCGAAGAATTTTGAGATATGGAGAAACCTTATCGATCAACTTGAGAATACTATTGACTTCCTCATCGGCCGCGATCATAACTACCACCGTCTTGCGTCTTTCCAACAATAACTGCTCCTTTGTTAGAGCAAGATGTGTGTTTATTGGCCAGCTTTCTTGGGAGTGCTGTAAAAACTTCGGCCCATTAAACCAGAACGAGTCTCTGAGCTCTACAGTTGAGCAGCCACGGGACACTATGTCAGCCGGATCCTCCTTTGTTGGAACATGAAACCAAGTTGCATCCGCAGCTATTTCTTGAATATCTGCAACTCTGTTGGCTACAAAAGTATCCAAGTTTGAGGCGTGCATTCGTAACCAATGGAGCACCACCTCCGAATCTGACCAGAACACGATCTGATCCACCGGAACATCTAGCAATGGTTTCACATTCTTCCACAAATTTGCTAGCAGTTGTGCCGCACACAACTCCAATCGAGGAATTGACTTTGTTTTAATGGGGGCTACTTTAGATTTGGCCGTGAGCAATCTAACAAAAACGCCATGACTGGTTTCGATGCGCGTGTATAAACAGCAACCGAATGCCCTCGAAGAAGCATCTGCAAAACCATGGATTTGCAAAGCACAATCTTTCGACACACCAACATGTCTGGGAATTAAAAGCGTATCCAACTCAGAAAAGCACTGGGTTACAGTTTCCAAATTGTGCTTTAACTGATCTGGAATTGGATCATCCCAGCCCAAGCCATAAAGCCACATTTCTTGGAGCAGAATTTTCGCACGAGTTATTATAGGGCTTAATAATCCCAACGGATCATAGAGCCTGGATACAAATGCCAAGATTGACCGCTTCGTTGGCTCTACATCCAACGTCATCTCCCTCATGGAGTATTTAAAAACATCCTCTTTGGATTCCAGATTAACCCCAGCGTTTTGGTTTCTTCCTGGTGACCAATCGCTATCGCGTCATCTTCTGTTTGGTTTCCAAGTTGCTCACAATTTGACGACCACTTCGTAAGAGTAAATCCAAAGGATTGTAAGACAGCGATGAGCTCCTGCCGTAATAAACGAAGTTCTTCCACGTTATCTGCACCAGATAGCAGATCGTCAACATAGAAGTCAACAGCTAATGACTTGGAGGCCAACGGATGAGTTTTTCACACAGATCGCTTATATACTTCAAACACCGAATAGCCAAAAACGGCGCGGAAGCTGGCCCATACGTTACTGTGTTCAAACGAAAAATTTGAAGTGGGTCAGTGGTGTGCTCTCTCCAGACGATTAATTGAAATTACGCTGGGTCTCGTCAACTTCGACTTGACGGTACATTTTTAGCGATATCGGCAGTTACCGCGCATGGGCGAAGGCGGAACCGCAGTAATGTCGAATATAATGGTGGTTGAATGGTTGGACCAACCATGAGAACGTCGTTGAGTGCAATTTGAGAGGAGGTTTTGCTGGACGCATCAAAAACGACACGCAGTTGTGTGGATGTGCTTTGTGGTCTTAGCACGCATTGATGTGGGATAAAATAATGCGGCTCTCTCGGGATAACGTTATCGGTTGCATTCATGTGTCCTAGCGCAATGTACTCTTTCATAAAATTAATATACATGCGATATACATCTGGTTGTTTGGAAATTTTTCTTTCCAACGCTAAAAACCGACGCTTTGCTGTGTCGTAGGACGTTCCCTAGGCACTGTGGACTTGACTTAAATGGCAACGTAACGCTAAGGCGACCCGAGGGCAAATGACTGATTGTGTCGAGAAAGGACTTCTCACAAAGCAGCTGTTCTGGGGTATGTAAGTGCGATTTCAGTGCATTTGGACTTTCCTCCAACTCCCAGAACTTTCGAACAAGTTGATCCACAGAACAGGGATCTTCTATTGTGCTAATAAGCGAAGCAGAAAGGGGCTCAGTTGAACTATCCGCTCGACATCGACCAGAAACTATCCATCCAAAGGCGGTGGCCTTTAATGTCGGCGAATCTTTACTTTCTTTAATTTGCCCTTCCCTGAGCAAGTCGAAAAATGTGTCTGCTCCTAATAGCAGGTCTATACGCTGTGGTTTGTAAAACAGCGGATCAGCTAGCTCTATCTCTTTCGGAATATCAACACTGACAACTAAATTTTCTGGCTGGTACGACGAAATGGACCTTAAAATGCCGAAATCGCTTGTCATTTCAAATTCATTGACACGCGAGGCTATTGATGTCTGCACAGAGTGACGAACGGCTGAACGAGATTTTCCGATACCTAACAAGCTTATATCTTTTCTCGTCTTCTCCAATTTAAGCTGATTTGCCAGATCTTCCGTAATGAAATTAACTTGCGACCCCGAATCTAAAAGCGCTCTGGCCATCTGATATGAGCCATGTTGATTTTTTATTTTAACGACTGCAGTTGCCAAAATCACCTGATCAGATATATTGCTAGCCAAATTGACAGAAGATCTTTGGACGGGTGCAGCAGAGTGAGGTACTGGAGGTTGATTAGATGCGGTTGATTGTATAGATTCCGCAGCATATCGATGCAACAAAGTATGGTGAGGCTTCGAACAGACTCTACAGGTGCTTGATTTACACGCTGAGACTGAATGGCCTTTACGCAGGCAATTTATGCACAAAGGACAGACTTTAACAAATTTAAACCGCTTATCGCATGAAATCGCTGCAAACGAGGAACAAGATTGAATGAAATGATCATCTGATTTACAGAATGAACATTTTGGATCACGAGGTTGACTGGGGTGCGATACAGCCAATGATGTTTTGCCAGGTTTTCTAGACATTTCGGAATTCGACTTTCGATTACCTGAATGAACGGACGATGACTCTTCAGCCGAAAGATGCTGATATCGCTTGTTTAAAGCAAGTTCACAGTCATTCCATAATGGAAGTTTGCTATAGTCAAGATTTTCTTCCCACTTAGATCGAGTTTTAGTATCTACCTTGCTCATAACCAAATGAATGAGCATGGCATTCGAGATATGTTTGTCAGAACTTAACGATAGCAATGATTCGTATATCGCTCTAACAGAATCAATCATAGTGCGCAAAGATGCTGAGGATGGTCCTTGCATTTTTGGAAGATCGAATAATTTTGAGATGCTATTGAATACGATAAGACAATCATTGTCGTAAACCTGTTTCAAGGCTGCTAAAGCCTTTGGGTAATTATCATCAGTCACCTGATAGGCCTTTACTGTACCTAATGCTTCCCGATCCAAACATGAGAGCAAGTGATTGAATTTTTCAATATTCGAAAGTGACAGGTCATTATCTATTAGATTCTCAAACAAGCCGATAAAATTTTTGTACTCGCTGTACTCTCCACTAAATCGAGGCAATTTCATACTGGGAAGTTGCTTGTTATGCGACATTGACCCAATAAGAGTGGAATTAGCAATGTTTTCCCGTACAGGTTGCACTCGTTTGCTCTTACTAATGAGCAAGGCTTTGGTTGAGACGCACAAGCTTTCCAGGTCAGCTCTAGAGACAAGAGCAGTATCAATGTTATCCAATTCTTTTTGTATTTCGTATAGCGTATAGCGATTTTATATTTCTAGCCTACATTCCGCTTCGATTGGATCTAACTGAATTGATTTATCTTGGACTGATTTTTTGATACGCTGAATATCCTTCGAAATATTTGCATGAGCTTGCAACAGGCTATCCAACTTTCCAGAATCTGACTCGTCTAACAGAGATTTATTCTTTCCCTTTTTCCAACCATATTACTGCGCGATCTGAGCAAACGATTAAAATTGTATGTCAATAAATCTTTATATTGACTCGTTCAGAACTAGTCAATTAAAATCAAAAAAACCGAGTTCAGTATTTTCGAACAAATAATGCTTGTTCTGGCCCACTGTGCAGCTCCTCCTAGTTGACACACACACAACACAAACCAATTTATGTGTATATGTGAAGCGACAAAACAAGAAGAAACGCCAATGCAAAACCAAACGCAAGGCCAAAAAAACCACACAAGTGTTCCAATACACTGTGCAGGTAGCGAGAAATCCGTTACTTCGATCGAGACCAGGCAGAGAGATCCAAAGGGCGCTAGCAACAGGCGCGTATGCACAAAACGAAAGTGCCAAATCAAACTGTATGCACAGTGCAAGAACAATACTACAACACCAACACCACGCAGCTTGGATGCAGCTGTCACCAAGTTCAATGATCGAAGAATGACGGCAAGGGATAACGCCGAAAATCTAACGGCGATGAACAGCAATTACCAATTAGGCTGGACCACAAATTTTTTAGGTTAAGCGCTCAAATTGCGCATTGTATGTGATGTACGAAATGATGTTCATATGCAAATGGACAAGTATTACAGCTCAACATTTTATTCAACTTTTATTGCAGATTTGAGATCATACTTTACTCATTTAAGCTGTTCAATTTTTTTCCAATATGTGTAACGTTTTTTATGTGTCGAATGCTAATCAATTGTTGAGCCACTCTAATATTTCTTTGGTGCGTGCTTATGTGAGGTTATTACATGCATTTGTATATGAGTATGTGTACATAACACGCGTACATAACTATGCTCTCACATTCATATGTATTTTATTCATTTGAATATTTTCACTGCACTTTGCACAGAGTGGTTGCACATTTATTTAGCCTTCGTTACCTGTTCTGTACTTCCCTGATGGGATTGACAATCCATTTGAAGACTACGCAGGCACTCCCAGGCGATCAAATCAATCAAAATTAAAATCCAAATCCTAGTCCAGTCCAAATCCAAAGTCCACCCGGGGGCGCCAAAAATGTTGGGGTAACTGTTAGCCTCAACTTCTAATGTGCACTCAAAGAGGCACAAGCAACTTAGGTTCGGGGGGGTTGACCGGACACAGGAGCGCAAAGAATACACACGTCTTTCACTTTCAATACAAATTTTTGGAGTGCCCTTTAATTTGCCAAATTCAATGCACAGGCTAACTCGCTCATCTGCATGCATGCATGCATGCATGTATGTGTGCGCAGATGATTGAATAGATAACTACAAAGATCAACGAGAGAGGCAACTAAGGGCATAAGAGAAACTTCAGATAAGCATAGACTTAAGAGTAAACAATCTTCAAGTGTATTCACAATATGTATACTGGCTGCAACCAGCTGTGGCAATTTATACTAAATAATTAACAAGGTGAAATAA
>JAEIFV010001683.1:0-24855 GCA_018904265.1 Lordiphosa collinella | reverse complement strand
TTGCTATCGACACATATCAAAATAGGTTCTCTTTCGACTTGTGCTCTTATACATATTTTTTTGTGTGGCAGCAAACTACAACTTCGTTTTTGTCTATTCTCTCTTTGCGATGCATCAGTACAAAAATCTAACACACATACAAACATGCATACATACTTCAGTACTCCAGCATTAGTGAATCACCAAAAGAGTTCACCGATGAATTGGTCGAAGAGCATCGATGAATATGAGGACCTCCGCCTGATTATGCATGAATTTAACATTGGCATGTCTAGGCGTTCACGCATGACAGTTTATGGGTGAATCACATGAATTCACGAATCGATTCATCGATGATTCACACGATTCTTTGCAAAATTCACTGATGAATTCACCTATAAATTCATATTTGATTCACCATAATTCCTCGCTTTGACTTTGCGAAAGAAATCATTCGTGAATCATCGATGAAATTCTGGCGGATTCTGTGAATCTCTATAAATTCATATTAGATTCACCTATGAATCTAGAAAGACTTTAATTTAAATAACTAGCAAGTATACCAGCTTGCTTCGCTGCGCTGCCACGTCAGTTAAGCTTCTTTTTTAACCGATGAGAGTATCAGATTTTCTTTTCCACGGCAGGGGTGGATTTCACAAAACGGAAAATATTGACCATGTTACATACATCGGCTAAGCAGAGATTAACTCTTATGCCCCTTCACGGCTAAAAATAAAGTCTCCTGACATTTCCGATCTTGGTGGTGAACTTTTCAAATTTAAAGCTTACAAACACAAATTTGATAAAGATCTGGCCAACAAATAACATTTTCTGAAATTTCTGTATTCTTACAAGTTGCATTGCATCCGGATGAACGCTATAACTTTTCAAATTTCGCAGATTGTGCGCCATTTTCCGCCCATTCTTCTGCTTAAAAACCTTCCGGGCAAGCGTCTAGCCAATCCCCAAGTTTCACCGAGATTAAAAATTTTGCAAATATTGCGGTTTTGGACCATTTTCCACCTCCATGGCCACCTCCACGGCCACCTCCATGGTTACCTCCATGGCCACCTCAATATTACTTTCAGGTCCACGTCCACTTCCACGTCAGGTCCAGTGTCAGCTCCGGTCAGTTAGGTCACGCACACAGCCAGTACAATGAAAAACGGCAGCCCGAGCTACTGTTTATTTCGTTATTTCTTATACTATCCCTTCAAACCAAGTTTTAAAAGCCAATCGTAAGGTCAAATTTTTCCAACTTCCAAATTACAAATAATATCACTTACTATGCTTACAAGCGAATTTCAAGTCGAATCGGATGAAAAATATAATTTTGACCATACAAACTTTTCCGACGCTTTTCCGGGAATTTCACGACCCTACGGTCGAATTTTCCAGCATCGAAAAATTACATTTCAATTTCTTTCACCTTCTTTCCTTCAAACCGATTTCAAATCAATCGGATGGCATAGATTTGTGCATATCGAATTTTCAAGAATTTTTCGCCTTGTGGGCGGATTTTCCGAAATCGGAAGCTTACGTGTCCAATTATTTTGCTTACTATGCTTACAAACCGAATTTCAAGTCAATCGGATGAAAAATATAATTTTGACCATACAAACTTTTCCGACGCTTTTCCGGGAATTTCACGACCCTACGGTCGAATTTTCCAGCATCGAAAATCACATTTCAATTTCTTTCACCTTCTTTCCTTACAAACCGAATTTCAAGTCAATCGGATGAAAAATAGATTGAATATCGAATTTTCCAGAATTTTCCTTGTGGGCGGATTTTCCGAAATAGACGTGTCAATTATTTTGCTTACTATGCTTACAAACCAATTTCAAGTCAATCGGAAGAAAAATAAAATTTTCCCCCATACAAATTTTCCGACGCTTTCCGGCTTTTCCGGGTGGAATTTTCCAAAACCCGTCTTAGCACGCACTTTCACCATAAAAGGAAACTCCTGTCTAAATTTCAGCCCTCTAGCTCTTACCGTTTAGGCTGTGCGACGGACACCAGTCAGTCAGTCAGTCAGTCAGTCAGTCAATCAGTCAGTCAGTCAGTCAGTCAGGTTAAACAATTTTATATATAGATTTCACAACAACAAGCACTGTCACGTTGCGACCATAAAGTGCTTTAAAATGTAAAAACATAATTCGCGCAAAGGTGATGAGCGATACGTAGATTCATCTCTTATAAACTGTTTATCACTTCTCTTATAACTATTTACCTGTTTAATAATTGGTAATAAAAAAAATCACTTGTTGCGACAATTTTTGCGCTGCAGAAATGCTCCACTGAGAAATTTTCTGGCAAGTGGCGATTGGAAAGAGGCAGCACGCATCAAACGCAAAACAAAAGCAAAGTTTTTCGCTTCTTCCTTGTCTCTTGTATTCTGCGCGCGATACCCTTTTTAACTCATATTATGTAAGGGGGCATATCCGACTTAAGAGTATTTGTGTACATTTTTTAATGATCCATAAATAAAGTATTTATTTTGGGATAATAATAATAAAAAGACTATATTAGGGCTATTCCACTAACGAACAGTGCAATCCATATTCAAAATTCTTTAATATACATATAAAAGTATGGTTTAATGTTTCGGGTAAAATTTGAAGGGGTATGCAAACTTCTTCGTTCGGCGATGGCAAAACTTCTTTTGAGTGTCTGTGTCGCAGCGCGACGATAATTTTTTTTGACTTGCAATGAGGTAAATTTGCAACAACAAATAGACACAAATTTCTGTTCTGCCGACGTCGACGTCAAAGCAGATGCGAAGACAAGGCATGAATTTGACGATGCATGAATTCTAGAACTGAAGAATTTACATATAACTGTAGCGATGTTCGCCTGTATTTGATTCTTTTGTGGCTGCGTTGTTCCTCTGAATGGCTGTTGTTGTTGAAGTGGCTGGGCTGTAGAGGGCTAGCGGCGGGAGGGTGGCCAGATTGGTGGTGCTGTTGTGGTGGTTGCGTCTGGACACCACACAGCAAACCAGGCTCCCGTTGTGCTGGTGGTTGTTGTTGCTGTTGCCACTGGCGCACTGTATTGCTGAGGCTGCGGCAGGGTTGCCACCGTCCTGCATGATGGGTCTGTCACAAGCTTTGTTGTTGCAGCTGCCATTGGAGTGGTGTTGGCTGACACTGGCTTAGCTGTCCTTACAAACCGAATTTCAAGTCAATTGGATGAAAAATAGATTTTTTGCATATCGAATTGCTTACAAACCGAATTTCAAGTCAATCGGATGAAAAATAAAAATTTTCCCATAGAAACTTTTCCGACGCTTTTCCGGGAATTTCCCGACCCTACGGTCAAATTTTCCAACATCGGAAAATCACATTTCAATTTGTTTCACTTACTGTCCTTACAAACCGAATTTCAAGTCAATCGGATGAAAAATAGATTTTTGCATATCGAATTTTCCGAGAATTTTCCTTGTGGGCGGATTTTCCGAAATCGGGAAAACACGTGTCCAATTATTTTGCATACTATGCTTACAAACCGAATTTCAAGTCAATCGGATGAAAAATAAAATTTTCCCCATACAAACTTTCCCGACGCTTTTCCGGCTTTTCCGGGTGGAATTTTCCAAAACCCCGTCTTAGTACGCACTTTCACCACATAAGGAAACTCCTGTCGAGATTTCAGCCCTCTAGCTCTTACCGTTTAGGCTGTGCGACGATCACCAGTCAGTCAGGTTAAACTAGTTTTATATATAGAGAGACTAGCGTATCACCCGGCGCGCTTCGCCGCTGTCAAGCCGCTGTCAGTATGGACTTGATGATCAGTTTAATAATTGGTATGTGCTGGAAATTGCCGATTGTTTTGCAGTGTGTGTGTAAGCAAATTCGACGGCTATTTGCGTGCATGTGTTTGATCGTAGCAAACTTGCTCTCTTTTTCTCTCTCTCTCTCGTTCTCTGTACACATGACCGAGCGCAAACCACCCCCGTTGAGTCTGTTGAATTGTTTTTGTTTGTGGATTTGCCAAATACGGCAGGAGAGAATTTTTAAAAAAGCGGCTAGAAGTCACTTGAAAGATTTTGATTGTTTGAATGAACCAAAAATGAAGACGATCTTGCTTAATTAATTTAAAGAGAAAGTTTGATTTAAGAAATAAAAAACAATTTCTCTGTGTTGGTAACAGATAGAGGTTTGACATGTATGGGACATATGCTTCTTTTACTTGCAGGCAGATCAAGTTTATTTTGAATTTTCGGCTCCGCCCCCGCAATTTGAGAAAAACTTCATATCAGTCACTGTTTTAAAGATAGAAGGGTCGTTTCTTCTGGACATGTTTTCTAGTTAAAATTATTTATCGACTTGCCAAAGGAATCATAATGATCGGATGAAAGGTTGTCGAGATATGAGCAAAAGAGTGTTGGAAGCAGTATCGCTGCTTACTGCTGCCACTGCAGCATCAAAATTCATACTGAGCGTACACTTTCGTTGGTACAGAGTATATACGGGCTTGACCGACTTTATTTCATGTTAATAAGAGTTAGTTTTTTTTAGAAACCCAAATTTGTTTTAGTGGCTTTGGCAAACGTCACATACTGACCATTTACGGTGTTGGCAAACTTTCAGTTTGTTGTGTAGCTTTGCTTTAAGTTCAGTAAATACTACAGCGTATCACTCGGCGCGCTTCGCAGCTGTCAAGCCCAGTATTTCAAAAACAGATTCAGTTATCATTATCATTATCATTATCATTATCATTATCATTATCATTATCATTATCATTATCATTATCATTATCATTATCATTATCATTATCATTATCATTATCATTATCATTATCATTATCATTATCATTATCATTATCATTATCATTATCATTATCATTATCATTATCATTATCATTATCATTATCATTATCATTATCATTATCATTATCATTATCATTATCATTATCATTATCATTATCATTATCATTATCATTATCATTATCATTATCATTATCATTATCATTATCATTATCATTATCATTATCATTATCATTATCATTATCATTATCATTATCATTATCATTATCATTATCATTATCATTATCATTATCATTATCATTATCATTATCATTATCATTATCATTATCATTATCATTATCATTATCATTATCATTATCATTATCATTATCATTATCATTATCATTATCATTATCATTATCATTATCATTATCATTATCATTATCATTATCATTATCATTATCATTATCATTATCATTATCATTATCATTATCATTATCATTATCATTATCATTATCATTATCATTATCATTATCGTTATCATTATCATTATCATTATCATTATCATTATCATTATCATTATCATTATCGTTATCGTTATCGTTATCGTTATCGTTATCGTTATCATTATCGTTATCATTATCATTATCATTATCGTTATCGTTATCGTTATCGTTATCGTTATCGTTATCGTTATCGTTATCGTTATCATTATCGTTATCGTTATCATTATCATTATCATTATCGTTATCGTTATCGTTATCGTTATCGTTATCGTTATCGTTATCGTTATCGTTATCGTTATCGTTATCGTTATCGTTATCGTTATCGTTATCGTTATCGTTATCGTTATCATTATCATTATCGTTATCGTTATCGTTATCGTTATCGTTATCGTTATCGTTATCGTTATCGTTATCGTTATCGTTATCGTTATCGTTATCGTTATCGTTATCGTTATCGTTATCGTTATCGTTATCGTTATCGTTATCGTTATCGTTATCGTTATCGTTATCGTTATCGTTATCGTTATCGTTATCGTTATCGTTATCGTTATCGTTATCGTTATCGTTATCGTTATCGTTATCGTTATCGTTATCGTTATCGCTATCGTTATCTTCATCGCTATCGATACCGTTATCGTTATAGTTATCGTCGTCGCTATCGTTATCGTAATCGTGTCGAACTATTTCGCATATTTTGCTTATAAACCGAGCTTCAAGTCAACCGAAAAAAAAATTTCTCCCATACAAACTTTTCTGTCGCTTTTCCGGGAGTTTTCCGACCCTAGTGCCAAATTTTCCAACATTGGAAAATGACAGCTCAATTTATTTCACTTACTATCCTTACAAACCGAATTTCAAGTCAATCGGATGAAAAATAGAGATTTGCATATCGAATTTTCCGGGAATTTTCCTTGTGGGCGGATTTTCCGAAATCGGGAAAGCACGTGCCCAATTATTTTGCATACTTAGCTTATAAACCGACTTTCAAGTCAATCGGATCAAAAACAAATTTTCCCCATACAAACTTTTGTGACGCTTTTCCAGAAATTTTCCGACCCTACGGTCGATTTTTCCAACATCGAAAAATGGCATCTCAATTTATTTCACTTACTATCCTTACAAACCGAATTTCAAGTCAATCGGATTGAAAATAGATTTTTGCATATCGAATTTTCCAAGAATTTTCCTTGTGGGCGGATTTTCCGAAATCGGGAAAACACGTGTCCAATTATTTCGCATACTTTGCTTACAAACCGAGTTTCAACACAATCGGATGAAAAATAAATTTTCCCATAGAAACTTTTCGGACGCTTTTCCGGGAATTTTCCGACCCTAAGGTCAAATTTTCCAACATCGGAAAATGGCATCTCAATTTATTTCACTTACTATCCTTACAAACCGAATTTCAAGTCAATCGGATGAAAAATAGAGATTTGCATATCGAATTTTCCAAGAATTTTCCTTGTGGGCGGATTTTCCGAAATCGGGAAAACACGTGTCCAATTATTTCGCATACTTTGCTTACAAACCGAGTTTCAACACAATCGGATGAAAAATAAATTTTCCCATAGAAACTTTTCGGACGCTTTTCCGGGAATTTTCCGACCCTAAGGTCAAATTTTCCAACATCGGAAAATGGCATCTCAATTTATTTCACTTACTATCCTTACAAACCGAATTTCAAGTCAATCGGATGAAAAATAGATTTTTGCATATCGAATTTTCCGAGAATTTTCCTTGTGGGCGGATTTTCCGAAATCGGGAAAACACGTGTCCAATTATTTTGCATGCTATGCTTACAAACCGAATTTCAAGTCAATCGGATGAAAAATAAAATTTTCCCCATACAAACTTTCCCGACGCTTTTCCGGCTTTTCCGGGTGGAATTTTCCAAAAACCCCGTCTTAGTACGCACTTTCACCACATAAGGAAACTCCTGTCCAAATTTCAGCCCTCTAGCTCTTACCGTTTAGGCTGTGCGATGAGTGCCAATCAGTCAAATCAGTCAGTCAGTCAGTCAGTCAGTCAGTCAGGACAAACTATTTTATATAGAGAGATATTAAAACGTGCAATTGGTAGTCAACATGAGGCGAGTGGTATATGGGCGTCCAGTCACAGGCATTAAATTCTAATTCTAGTTCTCTGTAGTCACTGTTTTTGTAGTCCCTAAATTGAATCGAAGTTTCACTATAGCTAACAGTAATATCAAATGGAAGAAAAATTAGATCATGTCTTGAGAATGATGGTTCTGAAACTTAGTCATATATTTGAATCTTGTTGTCGTCATTAACAAATAATGCATTAAGAAGGGTATTACAGGTACTCGAAAAGTGTGTTGTCATGGTTTTGTTGACTGCTTTCAATCCAAGTGACTCAAAGCTATCAGAAAGATGTGTCTTATTTAAAATGTTGCTGTTAAAGTCACCAGTCAGTATTGTTCCCGAATAATCCACGGAAAGATCAGCCACAACATCCAACAATTGACTGAAGTCGATATTACGATTCGGTCTATAAATGCAGCCGACAAGTGTCTTTGTTTCAGGGTTATTATTATTTATGACTAGGAACAGGTATTCAATTGCGCTTGTATTGGGGTGTTTTTAAAGTAGCCTACAATTCAGTCTTTTATTAACATAAATCGCCACACCTCCTGCATGGCTAGGATGGTCAGAACGATGTAACATATAACCATCACAAGCAACAGACGCATCACAAATATCAGACGTAAACCAAGATTCTGACACACATATAACATCAATGTCGGAACCTACAAAAATATATCTAAACTCATCTGTTTTTTTAGCAAGACTTTGGGCATTGACATGAACCACTGATAGACCTTTTGACTGTTTTTTGAGAACTCTGACCATGCAATAGGCTATGGATCTACTCATTTCATTCTGCATTGGAATTTAACGTTATTAAAAGCGTAAACTGACCTAATACAAATTCTAATATTAAATGGGAAACATGCGATATAAATTTTAAAACTGAGAAAAGTGATCATATTAATAATTGCTTTGATTGCGAATCCCGTTGTTGACATCTTCATGTAAAGCTTCAGCTGAAGCGGCAGTGGATGAAGCTGAGGGTGAGCGAGAAGAGGTGTCGCATCAGCTGGGGTGAGTTTGAAAAGCTCATCTTTTCTCTCAATGCAATGCACATTCTCGCTGCTGCTGCGTCGAACATGCACTAGTCCGCGTCGGGTGAAGACTGCTGAGAGCAGCTTGAGCTTTTTAAGTCGCATTGCCTCTTTGAATATGTTGTAGTTCTCTTTAGAAAGGTGCTCGTTGACATAGATTGATGTTGGTGCCGAAACTTCAAAGCCCAATATTGACAAGCATAGTGGTTGTTTTTGCTCGCGCCGGTGCACACCTATTGCCCTCATTAGCATGTTCTTTTCACGAATGTTTTCAAGCCTAATTATTATAGTCGGGTATACAATGTTTTGGTGCGAGCTACGGATCCGGAAAACATCTTTGATCCTTGGTGTTGGTGAGACATTCAATGCGAAGCAAAGTGAATTAAAGTATGCTCGCAAGTTCTCTCCCTCATTTTAAGGGGAGGTTCTTTTGGATTTTTTTGAAAAAATTTTTTTTTTTTTTTTAATAAAATGAAAGTTTTATATGTGTAGAATATACGTGCCAAGGGATATTTCGATACGACGCGTATTTCTTGAGATAGAGCGTGTCAAACATACCCATGTCACGCGCGCTGTGGCACGCTCAGCGCGCCGATTCACCGCGCGGCTCTAGATGATGCCTTATGTCCCGAAACGAATAACGGTTGGTAAAGCAACTTACCTTAACGTTTAGTAATGTGTACTGTAGGTGGCAGCACATACGAAAAGTAAGCGATACGGCACAAAGTCGACATAACCTTATTATTTGTTGTTTTCGCGCTCGTGTATTTCGCGTTTTTCTCGGAACCATGTTTTCAAACCTCTTGTCGCGCACAGGGCTCGTTCTATTGATCCGATTTCCTTTATTCAAAAAATGTTTAAAATGAAGTATATACGACACTAGACAAAGCAGAAAAATAGAGGTCGACGAGATCCGCCATTTTGAATTTCCTAGATATTGAATATTTTTTTTAATCGTTAATAAACAACGAATCAAAAGTTCAAAAGCATAAGATGGTATGTCTTTTCATTTTCCCGCAATCCATGCTCAAAGTTTGCTCAATTTTCGGAAAAATCCAAAAGAACCTCCCCTTAAGGCACCCCGTGCAAGCGCTGGTCACATGCGTAGCTTGCCATGTGTTGCGCTGCCCGCTTCGCCTCTAAGCTTCCGACCCTCTCTCTCAAACATTGAAGTTCACCCACCTCGTGCTCAAGCTGGATAACCAGCTCCCCAAGCTGGTCGCGCATAGATTTGAGCTCTCCAACTTCATGTTCCAGCTGATTTATCCTCTCGCCTAGCGTCTTGACTTCCAAAGAGATCTCATCGAAACGCTCTAGTAAAGCGTTGAGGATCCGCTGCTCACCGCATATTCCCAGAGTTTAGCTCAGCCTGCTCCGAAAATCGCTGGTTGAGGATCTGGAGAAGCTGCGGAGACAGAACATCTGAGGACTGGGTCGGCTTTAGGTCCGTATTTGTTTTCTCACGAGCGCGCTTGGTTTGGGGTTGAGCTGGTGGCATGACTTTGATCGTGTTACAGCTGAGTGCGAAGTGTCGAGTGAAAGTTGGTTTTTGAGTGAAGTGCTTTGTGTTGTTGTAGAACTGCTCTCCTTTGCCTGTTCCCTTCAGGTCCGTTTTGTGCTTGTTGATGTTGTTTTGAACTTGGACTTTGTTCTTTCTCAGCTCGAGCGACGAACTGGATGTTTTAATTGTTAATTTTGCCAGAAACTAAAGGCGGATCAACAAATTCAAATGGCACTGCCACGGGTGTATGTTGTTTGATTGATTTTGATGGAATTTTGAATTTATTTAACTTTAAATCGCGATTTTAAATAAATTTTTGTGCTGCTGCGGACCTGCGCGTCTACAGCAGCAATACCCCCTTAATGGCATATTGCCCCCAATGGTAGCAAGAGCTCCGGATGTACGAGGGCCGTCCCAGAAATGGCCGACCTAGCACAGTAGTGTTGGAAAATGTTCACAAAAAATATTAAAAAGAGGAAGTACCGACTATTAAAAGCTTAAGTTTAAAGTTTGGTGCCTTTACCTTGCACAGTTTTTTTTTTGGTCGATTTTAATAGAAAACGCTTGTTATTGATTTGCAAACATGGTCTAGTCCAACCAAAATTAAAAAGGAGCTGGATTCTACCTTACGTAATTCTAATCTCTCGTTTACAACAAAAAAATATTGGGTGGCTAAGTTTAAGCGAGGTCGTTTGAGCTGCGAAGATGAACATCGTAATGGGCGTCCAAATGACGTGACCACTTCAGAAATGGTGGCCAAAATTAAAAAATGTGTATTGAGTGACCTGCGATTGAAAGTTCGTGAGTTAGCTGAATGTGTAGGCATTTCAAAAAGTGCTGTACATCGCATATTGACCGAAAAATTGGACATGAAAAAGTTATGCGCAAGATGGGTGCCGCGTTTGCTGTTCCATCATGACAATGCACCGGTTTACACCTCTGCCGTTGCAATGGCTAAAATTAATGAATTAAAATTTGAATTGCTACCTCACGACCCTTATTCGCCAGACTTAACTCCCTCTGATTATTTCTTATTTCCAAACTTAAAAAATGGCTCGGAGGAAAAAGACTTGGCAACAATGAAGTGGTGGAGTCCGCGGTTAATGCCTATTTTGAAGAGCTTCACAGTTCTTATTATAAAAAAAGTATCGAAGCTATTGAACATCGCTGGGAAAAGTGTATCGACCTAAAAGGATCCTATAATGAAAAAAAAAAACAAAGTTAAATTTTTGTGTTTTAGTAGTTAGGTCGGCTATTTCTGGAACCGCCCTCGTACTACCTGTATACATTATACGTACATATATTACTTATTTATTCTGTGTTAAGCTTAACAACATTTAAAGTTTTTGCAGAAACTTCAATTTAAGCTCCATCCATATTATGAAGAATTCACTGTAGACTAATTTCTTCTCCAGCAACTTGAGGGTCGCTTCGTATGTGTCCTTGAACGCGTCAATACAAATCTCCATCCAATCCCAATCAACCTCAATACAAATTCCAGACTGCACAGCAAGGAACTCTTTTAACTCAAATAGTTTTTCACCATTAAATAAGTAGAGTTCCATCTAGTTACAACATCGGGAGATGGTATGTTTTTTGTGCTCGATTAAGAAACGTCTGATCAAGTTAAATATTTTTATATAAATAAAGTAAAGTTTTAAGAAAATAAAAGTAAAGTTTTCACTTACCTAGAAGTTAATTTTTTTGCTGATTTCACTCAGCTTGTTAATATCAAATACACACAATTGAAGCGTGTGCGCAGCACACCTTACAAGGTAAATATTCGGTAAATATTGTCATCCTCAAAAAGAGTCTCATCCGTAGCATCAATTAAAATTTTAATGGCTTTTACCATGTTCCTCCCATTATCAGATGTAATGCTTTGATTATAATTTTAATATATTAATATAAAACATTAAAGTGTTTCTGTGAATCCTTTTTATACCCTGTTCCCATTGAAAATGGAAAAAGGGGGATCATGAAGTTGTGCAAAAGTATGTAACAGGTAGAAGGAAACATTTGCAACCCTATAAAGTATATATATTCTTGATCAGCATTAACAGCCGAGTCGATTTAGCCATGTCCGTCTGTCCGTCCGTCTGTCCGTCAGTCTGTCCGTCCGTCTGTCCGTCCGTCTGTCCGTATGAACGCGTCGATCTCAGAGACTATAAGAGCTAGAGCCACAAATTCATGTAGGTAGGTGTATACCCGATGCAATTCGAGTTTGTTTCAGATTTGGAAAATTCCTCCCACTCCCCCCTTTAAGCCCAAAAAACTGTCAGAGCCACAATTTTTAAGATAGACCTTCCAAACTTTATATATATCAAGTAAGGCCCACTATCTATCTATTCTGAAAGGATCAATAAGATCGGACAAAAAACACCGAAGTAATATACGATTCAATTTTGCTTGTGGGAGAGAGGGGGGCCTTGCATTGTCAGTTACCGCGTTTGCGCGTGCGTGTGTGCGTATGTTAGAGTGTGTGTTTGTGTGTATATGTGTATGAAAACACAAGAAGTCAAGGGAAAAGGGTATTTTGTAGTCGGGGCACTCGACTACAGCTCCCTTACTTGTTTTACATGAAGATTTGTTCAAGCGTTATGCCATAATCATGTAGGATTTCCATAACTTTCTGCTTTATATACATCCCAGTGTGTGAGTGACGGAGCTGTACCATGCCTAATGTCTTCACAACGATATCTGCTTAAGAGATACTTGATTGGATCAGTTGCTAATTACACCTAGAATAGCTTTGTCCATTCTGGTGGCGACATCGATTTTAAGGGATACAAGTTTTCCCTTTACAAGAGCTCTTATATTGTCTTTAATAGTCTGCTCTCTAATTGTCAGAAAATTCATTATATTGCGTGACGTTATGGCACTCATAGAAAGCGCGCCTTAAATGGGGTCCAATATTTTGGGAAACCCTTCGCTCTCTAGAAACAAAAATGTTATTCCGTCTGTGGTCACAATTTTAATTATCGAAGAGACGAGTGTCTCTTCACTTGTTTCGTAAGATATTTTTCTTTTTTTAATATTTTGTTGCATTTCGATATGGTCGTTGCTGTCCAATTCCTCAAATATTTCGTAATGTTTTGCTGCCAAATGGCGCTTTAAATTTGTTGAGTGCGAGACTGCTAATTTCACACCGCATTCGTTGCATTTAGATTGGTTCTTCTTCAGCATCAAAACTTAAAAAATTTGTTGAATTTTTATATTTTGTTCTCGGCCTATTTTTCGCGACAAAAAATAATAACAATCCGAAAGCACTTAATTGAGAAAGGCAAGTGTGGCACAAGCTCAAACAGACACCTCGCTCTCACATACACACACACAAACGCAAATGACTTTTAAATTTTCGCTTGTTTAAGAGCCGATGAGAACAGCTCATCTCGGACTATTTGCTTAAACGGTCTGTAAATAACTGTTACTTTTAGACATCGAAAAATGGTCAATTGTTATTTGCTAGGTCAGCGTGTCACCATCCGATACACCTAGCACTTAAAAGTGTGCAAGGTTGTAAGGTAGCTGCTGTACGAGTTCATACACCAAGTGTGTGGAGTTGTATAGCTAGTCCACACACAAATTTCCAAATGGTGTATCGCATTGTGAACTGAACGCATACTTCCTCGCCAACATTTTCTTAAATGATATATAGAGTTGTAGTGTAAAGCCTTAGAGTTTTCTGTTATACGACCACTTTTCCGATCACATCGAACTCTGTTTTGAAGTCAAGAAGCCTACGAAAACGGCCAAGCTTATGTAAAAGTATACAGGCTTGTAGTAGATAGTTGAAGGCAGCCAGCCTTCAAAGTGTTAAATTCTGATATTATTTGGCGTCGGTACTTCAGCGATTCGAAATATAATTTGCCAGTAAGATCCAGCTCCGTCCATTCAAAATTTTAATTGCGCTGGATCCAGCGAAGTTTGCTGCCAATACACAAAGCGTATTTCTGCCAGGATTGGACATTTGGCCAAGAAATCTAAAACGTGTTCTTTTGTTGCATCTTTTTTTTGCATATTACACAGCGTGCACTCGTTTAGGATGCCAACTCTATATGGCTTGAAATTCAGCGCCACCAGATCACAGCGGGCGCGAAATATCTGCGAGATTACTTTTAAATTAAAGCGATCATTAAAATAGTTCTTTACGCATAATGAGAAATCCAGCTGCTTGTACAAAGTTCTGCTCGTGCTTCTTCGTGCCTGTTCGATCAATTTTTCTCGAGTGCCTCCGCCTACTCGCTCCAGTATTTTGTTGTGCGGTTGAGTCCTTGATCGGTGGTTACGGAGGTTATTGTTGTAATGGCTGGTGGGTTGATCCGTATGTGCAGAGAAGTAAGAAAAATAAAGGAAAGGAGAGGGTAAATATTAGAGAAACTATACCCTGTCCAGGCCGAGGAAGGAAGCTGCCTCGACCGGATAGGTCCAGAGATCTAGTGGAGTGAGAACAGTGGGGTCTAAGGGACAGTTGAAAAGGTGCTTGGTGTCGTGTGGGCCATAGCCGCACTTTGGGCAAACATCGACTACGTCAGGGTTTATGCGCGCAAGGTAGTTGTTGAGGAAACTGCTCTTTCCCGATCGCAGTTGGGACAGGGTAGTCCGCACATGCCTGGGGAGAGTTTCCTCGGCTGGGTTTATGGGGGTGGCCTGCCCCCCAGGACAACGTTGTCCTGGTAGCTTTCCATGGTGCTGGCTACAATGTTTGTGTGCGCGTCCTTCTTGGCTGCCGCGCTGGTAGAGGAGGTTACGTCTTCGTCTACCAGCAGGTGTTTTATGGCAGGCATTTCAACTCTTAAGTCGTAGCGTACAGGCGGGTTCCTGCTTGCCATGGGGCCAGTGGTGCAAGTGTGGTTTGGGTGGAATTCCATTAAGCATCCGATGAGGTATTGCTGGGTCAGGAGCTTGTTGTGGTTCCTGACTCGCAGGATCTCCGTCTCCCGATGTAAGTGGTCAGGGTGCGACATGACGTGGCATCCTGTGGCCACTCGTAGGGCCGCGTTTTGCGCCAGCTGAAGGTTTCGCCACTGGGTGTCGCTAATGGCTGGTGACCAGATCAGGGCCGCGTAATTGATCATCGACCTGCCGATTGCTTTATCTTCTTCTTCTTCTTTGGCCATCACAACCGTTTTACGGTCTCGGCCGCTGCTACTAATGCCCGCCACTCGCCTCTGTCCCGAGCGACATTCCACCAGAAAGACACTCCCAGGTTCGCAATGTCTCCCTGCACCTGGTCGCGCCATCTCCGCTTTGGTCGACCAGGCGGGGGAATGCCTCCCAACTCTATCGCATGCCGATTGAACACACGCTTTGCTGGAGCGTTATCATCCATACGGGTAACATGTCCTATCCAGCGCAGCCGCTGTTGTTTTATGCGATTGACTAGGTCAGTGTCCCCATAGAGCTCATACAGTTCGCGATTCATTCGGATGCGAAATTCGCCGCCAACGTTTAGAGGTCCATAAATCCTCCGAAGAACTTTTCTCTCGAACACGCCAATTGCCGCCTCATCCTCTTTTGTCATTGCCCATGCTTCTGCGCCGTATAGCAGGACTGGGATGATAAGCGACTTGTATAGCGCAATTTTCGTTTTCCGAGAGAGGGCTCTGCTCTTGAACTCCTTATTGAGCCCGTAGTAACATCGGTTTGCAAGAGTAATTCTTCTTCGGATTTCCAGACTGGTGTTGTTGTCGCTGGTAATCGTCGTTCCGAGGTAGACAAATTCCTTAACAACCTGGAAGCTGTAGTCTCCCATTGCAACAGATTGTCCAAGCGTAGACTCACTGCGCGTTGATTGTAGGTACTTCGTCTTATCCTCATTTTACCGCTAAGCCCATAAGTTTTGACTGCTTCTCTATCTCTGAGAACGCCTTTTTTTACCACAGATTCGCTTTTGCCGATGATGTCAATATCATCGGCATATGCAAGTAGCATGTTATCTCTGGTAAAGATGGTGCCCGTTCTGTTAGCATTTGGGCACTGGCGCAGTATGTACTCCATCAGTAGATTAAAGAAGTCGCACGATAAGGTATCACCCTGCCTAAAACCTCTTTTGGTATCGAAAGGCTCGGAGCGGTCTTTACCTATTTTGACGGAGCTTTGTGTGCTTCTCAACGTCATCATGCAAAGTCGAACGTACTTTGCTGGAATACCAAAGGTAGACAGGGCTTCAAAGAACTTTGACCTTATCGGCGTGTCAAAGGCGGCTTTGTAGTCAACAAAAAGGTGGTGGGTGTCGATACATCTCTCTTGGGTCTTCTCCAGGATTTGTCGCAATGTGAATATCTGGTCCGTTTTGGATTTGCCAGGTCTAAAGCCACACTGATAAGGTTCAATCAGTTCACTTATTCTCGGCTTTAGACGGTCACATAGGATGCATGAAAGAACCTTATATGCGATGGGAAGGAGACTGATCCCGCGGTAATTGGCGCAAACCGCAGGGTCTCCTTTTTTAAATATTGGACAGAGTACACTTAGGTTCCAATCTTCGGGCATGCTTTCTTCGGACCATACTCTGCATAGGAGTTGGTGCATGCACCTTACCAGCTCCTCACCGCCAGCCTTGAACAATTCAGCAGGCAGCTCATCAGCGCCAGCAGATTTGTTATTTTTTTAGCCTTTTTATGGCTAACAAGACTTCATTATGGTCCGGCGGATCTATCTCTATGTTATCGATTGGTGGTGTCGCTACTTCCCCAGAGGCGGCATTGTGTTCGTCATCACCTCCCAGCAGGTTAGAGAAATAGTTTCTCCATTTGTCTAGTGCCACTTCCGGATTTCTGACCAGATTTCCGTGCTCGTCCTTTAAAAGTGTGACTAACCTTCGGTTAGTTGCCTAATCTTTTGGTAGAATTTTCGAGTCTCACTCCTTCCGAACAGCACTTCGACTTCCTCCCTCATGCGCTTTTCCTGCTCATTTTTCTTCCTTCTGAAAGGGCGCTTCTCCTCTCTCCTTTTCTCCCGGTATCTCTCATTAACAGCCCGCGTTGCTCCCGACTGCAGAGTTCTCCTGTAGGCAGCGTCTTTCTCTGCAGTAGCGCGGCGGCACTCATCATCGTACCATAACTGTTTTCGGGAGTTTTCGGCAAATCCGAGAATCTCCTTGGCAGCTGTACTCATAGAGTGTGAAATATGCTTCCACTGTTCGTCAACACCAGGAGGGCCAGGTGGGGTTTCCCTGAGCAGCTGGGTGAGTTTTGCTGAGTAGGCTTCGGATGTCCGTTGTGATTGCAGCTTCTCAACGTTCAGCTTTCGGCGTGTATTATACTGTGCGGCATGTGCCACACTGAGCCGTGTGCGTACTTTGGCTGCCACAAGGAAGTGATCCGAGTCAATATTGGCTCCTCGGCGCACACGTACGTCTAGAACACTCGAAGAGTGCCGTCCGTCTATCACAAAGTGATCAATCTGGTTTCGTATTGATTGACCAGGGGACGTCCAGGTCGCCTTGGGGTCGTTGCGGTGTTCAAATCTGGTGCTACTAATGACCATGTTCCGGCCCGAAGCGAAGTCTATTAGCCTCTCTCCATTTCCGTTGGAATCATCGTGAAGGCTAAATCGGCCGATAGTCGGGCGATAAACTTCTTCTCTCCCGATTTTTGCGTTAAAGTCGCCTAGCACGATCTTGATGTCGTGATCGGGGCAGCGCTCATATAGGTCTTCTAGGCGCTCATAGAATTCGTCTTTTTCCGAATCGTTCTTTTCTTCTGTCGGGGCGTGCGCACAGATAAGACTAATATTAAAATACTTTGCCTTAAGTCTGAGTGCGGCAAGTCGCTTGTCAACTGGTGTAAAGCTGATGTCAGAGCGGCACAGTCTTTTGTTGACTGCAAAGCCGCAACCAAACTCGTGCTTCGAATCATGTCCACTGTAGTAGATCTCCCGTGGAGCGTTGGTTTCGGATGTTATCTTCCTACACCCCTGTCCAGTCCATCTTATTTCCTGAAGTGCGGTAATGTCCGATAAGTGTTCCTCGAGGACATCCACCAGGTTGGAATCCGCGCGCTCTCTATTGAGAGTGCGAACATTTCAGGTACATATCCTCAAATCGTGGTCCTTAAACGTTTGCGTGGGTCGTCGTCGGAGGGGGTCCGTATCCGAGGCATTGTGTTATTGTGTTCATTGGCGGATGGAAATAGACGCTTATCGGGTGCCAAGCCCGATGCGACGCCCCCTGTTTGTCCCAAGAAGAGGGTCGCCGCTCACGTTAGCCAGCAGCTTTGCGGATGCATTGCTCTGTTACCAGGGGTTACCACAGGGAGGTGTGAGTCGACTTGGGACGCAGTAAGTTAGGATCGCGCTGGGTTTTCCATGCTAAACCGGTCAGCGTGTTGAGAAGATGGAGGCTGATGATTTCGCAGCGGAAAGGCTGAGGTTTCTTTCCGCAAATAAATTTTCTAAGCAGGGCAGGTAGGAGTTTAACCTCTGCACGATTTCTTCAATGTTTCTCCCTGTCGTGATTATGGAGCAGTCATCTGCATAGCAGATGAGCTTTATGTTCTCAGGAGGTGTTGGAATTTTCGAAACATAGAAGTTGAATAGTAGAGGAGAGAGAACTCCACCCTGTGGGACTCCCTGCTTTATGATCCAGGTCTTGGAATGCGCTCCCCTAAACTCCACCTGGGCCTGGCGTCCAGAGAGGTAGTTAGCAAGCCATCTCTTGGCTATGTTCGGGAGGCTACTTAGTGCAGTCATGTAGGAGCGTGTTGTGGTTGACCATATCGAATGCCTTCGATAGGTCGAGCGCTACCACGATGGACTTTTCGTGGGGTCGCTTGGAGCTTAGCCCAGATGTGACCGCCGTCGTTAGCTCGCAGAGCGCCGAGGTTGTGTTTCGACCAGATCTGAAGCCGTGTTAGATGTCCGCTGGCATGAGGTGTTCCTTGAGGGTCGGAAGGAGTAAGGCCTCCAATATGTTGACTACCGGTGAGAGTAGTGTAACTGGCCTATAGGAGGATCCTTTCTCAGCGGGTTTTCCTGATTTGAGGATAGGGGTGACTTTCCCAGTCATCCAGATGCTAGGGATGACGAGCGTTTTAATACTGAGGTTAAGGACGTGGGTAAGGAATCTTATTCCTAGAGGCCCAATATGTTTCAGCATGATGGCTGCGATTCCATCGGATCTAATCGCTCTGAATGGTTTGGCTTCCTTGATGGCCCTCTCGACTTCTACGGTGCTAAAAGTGATGGGGACTGGACCATCTACGTTCCGGAGGTTTCTGATAATGCGGACTGACTTGCGCTTTCCTTTGTCGGCACAATCTGGATGGGGGACAAAAAGCCTGTTAAAGGCCGATGCGCATTTGGTGGGATTGGTGGGTGTGCAGCCTTCGAAGGAAATCGTGACTAGATCACTCTTCCTGGGGTTGGTGAGCTGTTTTATTGTGCTCCATAATCTCTTGGATCCTCTGTCCAGTTCTTCTAGTTTTTGCAGCCACTTAGTTTTCCTGTGCTAGTTCACAAGTTTTGCGATCTCCCCATTCAGTGCCTTTATGTCAGGATTTGAGGCATCTGACTTCCTGAGGTCGTCTTTCCTTTCCGCCAGATGTAGGGCTTCTGTGGGAAAGAGTGGGCGGAGTTTTGGGATACATCCTGCAGGGATGCAGCGCTTTGCTGCTTTATTGACGGTGTCCCTAAAGTAGCGTTCACCCTTGTGGACACAGGTGGGAGTGGGCTGCAGGGCAAACTCTGCTTCCGTGCAGGACTCGAGTCAGACCCAGTCAGATTTACCAAAATTCACAAAGGTGCCCTTTTCAGAGGTGATGAAATCTGCATCCTTTGTGATTTGTATTGTGATTGGGAGATGGTCCGAGCCCAGGGCCACGTCAGAGTGCCATGTTGTGATTGCGATCATGGCTGGGCTGGATACTGTGAGATCCGGTGAGCTCCGGCATGTAGCTGTGGTACGAGTAGGATGATCTTCGTTGAGGGTGCAGAAGTCGGAGGCGTCAATTTGCTCTTCGAGCAATTCGCTCCTGGCATCAGTTCCTAGGGCCGAAAATCAGGCACTACTGTGGGCAGTAAAGTCTCCAAGAATGAGTCGGAGCTCGCCCACTAGCAGATCCTGAATATTTGGGCGGTACCCTGTGCGACAGCCTGCTACAGGAGGGATGTACAAGTTGATGACATCGATCTCTTCTATTCCGCTTCTAATGGCGATACCTTGAACTTCCAGGTGCTCGTCATTACTGGTGATGGGTATGGGTTTATAGTTGACGGAATTGTGGATGAGGAAAGCGAGTCCTCCGCCTTTATTCTGCTCACGATCCTGTCGTATTAGGGAGTAGTTTGCAGATGCTGTCAGCGAGCTTCTGCTGGTTAGTTTAAACTATTGCAGGGCAGCAAGGACTATTCCCTTCCGAGACATGTAGTCAGTGATTTCCTGCAATTTCCTGCTGACGCCATTGCAATTCCACTGGAGGAATTTAAAGTCTTTCGGGGTGCTGTTTTTTTGGCGGTTGGGGCAGGAACTTGTAGGGGTGGACTGGACTGGCGTGGTGTGGGCAGTGGGGCTGCGGGGGCGGTGTTTAGAGGGGTAACGGACGGATGAGTAAGGTGTGTTGGACGACGGTCCACCGAAATTTGGGTGGTGGTCGCTGGATCGCGCTAATCCCGAACAACGTAGGTGGCACCAATTTTTGCAGGAGTGGCAGAGGACAGAGCACACTCCTTGCGTGATTCGCCTAGCACACACTGAACACAGGAAGACTAGGATTAGTTTCCTGGTTTCAACATCACCGGCGCGAAGTAATAGGAGTCTGAGCAGGCAGGCCGGCGATGCCTGCTCAGTTAGAGGAAAAATGCATTGGATAGAGAGGGTAAGCAGAAAGAGTTTGTACATACTTGGATTCCTGACGGTCGATCAGTCACTAACTATTAGTCATGAAATACTTTAGTTACTTTAATAATTATAAAATAAATTTTTGTTATACACAAATTTGTAAACGGATTCCCGTGTGCTGGGGTTGGCAATCCTTGGGCAGTATGGTAGGTACTGCGTCGGTTCCGGGGCTAGACCCGATTGCCGTGGGAACTGGGTTTTGGAGGTCAAGAGGGACGCTATGCACCACGGCCAGTATTCGTCATTCATAAAAATATTGGGCTCTGCTTGCTAATTTTTCGGATTGGTGTTTATTTGAGACTGAGCGGAAAGTTAGGGTTGCTGCTCGCAGGCAGCCTCTACGCACAAAGACAAGAAAGTAAGAATATGCAGAGAGTGTTGTTCACACTCAACGATCGTTTACCGTTAGCTATGAGAATGAATAGACAAAGCTAACGAGGAGAGGAGACGCGTTGTGTTGTACATTGTAAGCAAATATTTATTTCTAACACTCCTTCTCAACGCAAGCTGTCAACTCTTACAATCCAAGCCAGCATTTCAAGAAATTTTTGATCATATTCGAGTCTTTTTCGACACCTCTTACTGATTAAAAGAGTCACAAGTGCGCTCGTTTTCCGTTCCGAAATGACTCTTTTGTCGGGAGAAAATGGTACCCTAGCCGCGACTCCTCTGAAAGAGTCGTTTATGACTCTTCCGAAAGAGTCTTTTATGACTCTTCTAAAGGAGTAATTTATGACTCGCCCTTCCGAATGATTTTCGAGTCGTATTACTTATCAGTTTCGACTCAGTTTCGAGGCGTTTTTCACTATCACAGGAACATTAAATTTACCTCGGAACTAGAAGCAGACGGAAAATTACCTTATTTAGACACCACAATAAATAGACACGGCAACACTTTAAAATCAGAATGGTACATGAAACCAACTGCATCAGGACGGATTATTAATTTTAAATCAAAACACCCGAAAAATATGATATTGATTACGGCCCTTGGTTGTATTCAACGAATGAACTACGTACCTGAACTATCAGAAAGATTGGCCCGATCAGATTGCTACGATACACAAAACATACAAATTGCACACAAGCCTACAAATACAATGAAAATATTTTACAACAGGACCAAATCAAAAATAGATAAGGTGGACATCAGCAACGTCATTTATAAAATACCATGCAGGGGAGATAAAGACGACGATTGCAGCCTTTAAGCTACGACATCAAACGCACAAACAAAAAACTGCACTTGCGACACACTGTGTAGAGAGCGGCCACTCACCAGATTTTGAGGCTGCGACTATTCTCCAACAAGAACAAAACTACAGTAAGCGGTACACTCTTGAAATGCTTCACATTATAAACACATCTACGGACAAAAGACTTAACTACAAAACGGACACTGAGAACTGCGCTCACCTACACCAACAAATAAAAGAATAGTTTAAGACTCCACGCCACAAGGTGCAGACGTTTAAAAATTGCACGTGAACTGTTTTTTGTGAATTTCTGTAAAATTAAATATTAATAATTGGTGTGTATTTATAGTTTGCCCTGAAGACGGTTGCCGAAGAGCAACCGAAATATGTCGGAAAAAACAAATAAAACAATTGTTTTTCTTATCACCTGACCTCGAGCCGGCTTACATCCATCTACAATTAAATGGTGTTGGTCGTCAACACAAAACTGGAAAATTATTAATATTTAATTAAAGAAATAATATATTTATATATTTATATTTACAGATTTTAATTTAATGTATTAATATGAACGAAAGTGTTTTAATTTATTTCAAGAATACTTATAAATATAAGAGTTTCAGTTCTTATTATTAGAAAACTAAGTTGGTAAACTTTAAAATATTATGTTTTTAACTTATTCAATGCCTTTTCTCTTTGTCAGCCTATCTTTGGCGTGCACAAAATGCTTTTGGAGGACAGCGCTCATGTCCTTGTCCGTACACTTAAATTTAACATGGCACATATCTAAAAGAAAAAATATTTATAATATTTTCTTAATAATATAAATATATACCTACTTTTAATTGTAGTTACAAGGAAGCATTTTTCGGCGCTTGGCTTACTTTTTGTCCCTTTCCAGCAATAGGCAGAAGCCAATTGATCCGACAATACTTTTCTTATTGCTGCTCTTAAAAATGGTGTTGGTCCTTCGCCATTTGTTTTTGCTATAATCCGTTTCTGAAAATTATTGTGTAATTAATAACCAAATATATATATGAATATGCATATTACGTACAAATTGCGTCAGCTTGTCCTCATTTTTCTGAACATCTTCTTCAAATATTTCCAAATCAGAAATAGCGTGGAACGGAAGTTGTTGCAAGTCAGCGAACTTCTCGGTGATTAAAGGGTCCTTGTGGTGACTTCTATTTTCCAGCTTGACGGTAATGACCTCCTCTGGTAATTAAATAATTGATTGAGCATTTGCGTCCTTCAATGATTTGATTTCTTGTTTAAAGTCTGAAACTTCCGTTTTCAGAGATCTTATTTCATTGCGTAGTTCAATGAGAAAACTCTGAATGCTGACAGATGGGGTTACGTAAACGGTTTGCACTAAAAAGATATTTCATTAGGCTAAATTGTAGTATGACCAAATATAATATTCAGCATACCCAACCAATGTAAGGTTATTATAAACCAAACATAGAATAATACACATAGCGACACTTTGTTGCTATAACATACACTTAACTCAAGTACATTCGAAACATGATCGTCCACTTATGAGAGGCCCGACCAAAGCGTGAAATATGCAACGTCTGCAATTCTACCGCAAGCCCCCGCTCTGCCGCTGCCGCGACTGAGACATATATATACATAAGAATTCTAAGAGGCTGCTACGCTGCCAGCGTAACTGGCAGCGCAGCCCGTAAGCAGCTATGTTAAGGCAAAAACCAAATTCAATTCAATAAAGGGACTCAAAAAGAACGAAACGATGTAGGCGTTTACGTATATATTTTCTTTCTATTTTTTTCAATTAATAATTCAACTATATACGTACATGGCTACCGTGACTCGAGGTCAACACAAAACTGAAGATGTGAAAAGTGAATCAAAATAAAAAATCAAACTGAAGATGAGAAACAAATACGAAACAAATACAAAACAAGTGAAACAAATACGAAACAAATACAAAACAAGTGAAACAACATACGATGCCAAATAAAATTGACCTGTGCGAAGACCAGCGCCGGTACCGCCTGAGCTCATAGGCCCCGGACATCAGCAGCTGACCTGTGCGAACACCAGCACCGGTACCGCCTGAGCCCATAGGCCCCGGACAACTGCAGTAGAGAAAAAAAAAACCAAAAGTCAAACTGGATACCGTCAACATTGAGGATTCTCCTCCTACTGAGCAAAGGGATGCACCTAGTCTGGCTGAAGCCTTAGAGGTGTATCCAAACGATGGACCCCGCCCCCTCACAATAGCTGAGTACAGGGCACGACAAGAGAAGAAACCACCGAAAAAAACTAAGCGTGGTGGAAGAGTTAGGAAACTCTTACAACATAGACGACTGGAACTAGATCTTCAAAAGACCTACACCAATGAGGAAGACCGACAACGCTGCCAAGAGCGTATCAACAATATTAACAAACAACTTCGCCAAAAAGAGCAAAGTAACGCAAAAGGGCTGCAGAAATGCGAATGCCCCACTTTGCCATAAATATAAGTTCTCACCCTCAAGTTGAAGCACCCTCAAAGCGCCACTTGAAAAATACTAAAATCTGTTAGGCTTTTACTAACACATACGGATTGGACAATTAATTGTATAAATAAAAACTGTCAGCCAACCGTATGCCCTACATAACAAAAATCTCTTCCTTTTCTATTTCTACTACTAAATAAAATGAAGACGAATACATATTTGTAGATTTAAAAAAAAAAATATTTAAAATTTTTTCCATTCCCTTCAAAAACATTTATTCCAAATTAATTTGAGCAAAATGGGTTGGTTCGGATCTGATGATAGTCAGACCAAAGACAATACGGCCAATGTGGTCAACAATGTCAAAATAGTCGATCATACAGACGACATTTTTTCACTCTGGATATTGCTCCTTATAATGACAATTGTCAGTGTTGCTCAATTCATTTTAACATTGTATGTTAAGCATGTAACGA
>JAEIFV010001682.1:0-24875 GCA_018904265.1 Lordiphosa collinella | reverse complement strand
CTTCATTCAAAGGATCACCCACATGGTCTAATTCCAGACTCTATCACTTCATCACAGATGCGCAAAAACCATACAAACACACACAAGGGTGGTCCTGTGTGATCTGCCTAAACCAACACCTAAAAAAAAAGGAGAAAAGATTCAACGAGCAACCGCACATGTTTGCTCCACATTTCAGGGCAACTAACCCTGTGGTCCTCACACAATTGAGCCATCAGAGCATCAATGACCAAAACAAAATACAAAAACTGCCAACTTTTATTAACCCCCAGCACACAGAGGAGTGGCCCACGCTATGGCACTCAAGTGCCAAAACATGACAAGGCATAAGTCACTGGCTCAGATACAGATTCAGATTTTGATCCTGCCATACGTGTGGCCTTCGATGAAGCGCCTCCAAAGTACCAGGAATCAAGCACTCAACGGCTTAAGTGTGTGCGCCACACAAAGATCAGACGAGACATCCCCCCACTCGAAAAAAGTCGCACGATCATCAGAGGATGGGCATCGACAGCGGGATCTTTGCGCCAGCTGCAGCCTCTTAATTTGACACAAAACAAGATCAAATGTCACTCATCATAACGGGGGATGGCAGTTTTCTGGGCAAGAAGAGCACGTATGCATATGAGCATAATACTAATGAGTGGAGAGCCTTCCCCTCTTAATATGCAGGCGCGCATGCGCTGACCGACTTAAGATTGCCAAGTGGCAACCACAAGAGCGACAACAACAGGCTGTCACCGCGGTGGGTCTTTGTCCCGGGCCGGGCCAGGTCCCTGAACCGCTTCCCGTTTGGCCTAATGCTTATGCCGCCGCATAATGAATGTCAAAGTCTGCTTTTCCTTCTCCCTTTCCTTTCCTTTCCTCCTCTGCAGCGAAACCTTCAGGTAATTTTTGGTGACATTTCCTTTGGCTGGTTACTTTCAACAACTTCAACATCGATTTATGACTTTTAATTTGTATGTCCGACCCGCTACTCGATTAATTGGACCTCCACGAAGCCAGGGGGCTACTGTCATAACATTTTGGGTTCACGAGGTTCTCTCTGAGAGTGGGGTATAATTTATTGTGGCTCAGAACTACGAATGCATATAACAAATGGAAAAGAAAAAAGAAAATAAATGCAAAAATAAAAAAAAAAGAGTTCGATGGAGTGGAGGAGGAATTGATGCTCATTCGAGGGAATATGGATCAAATAAAAAAGAGTCTTAAATAAAAACATTTTTTCTCGAATTTTGCAAAAATAAAATTATACCCAGAAAAAAAGTATTGTAAAATTGTCCGGATGTTTGTAATGCAGAGAAGGAAGCATCTTCGACCACTGAAAGTATATATATTCTTGATCAGCATGACTAGCTGACTTGTTTATCCCTGTCCGTTTGTTTCTATGCTATCTCCTCCGCCAGTTTGAAAGCTACCCTCACCAAACTTTGCACGAAGTCTTTGGGTACAAATAGGCTGCACATTTGTCGAAACCGGCCGGATCGGATGACTATAGCATATAGCTGTCGTAAGAACGATCGGTCGAGAAACTGTTCGATTGAGAAAAACTTTTTTGTAAGGAAACGCCTCAAACTCGTATTTCTTAGTTTACTATGCTTCCCGTGACTCCACCAAATGTGGTCGAAATCGGATGACTATACTTAGCTGCAACGTTAATAGTTCTGAGAAAAACTTTTGTTTTTAATGAAAACGTCCTTTCATTGGCATATTGGCTTTTACACAATTTTAAATTTTGTCGAAATGAATGACTATATATAGCTCCTATAGGAACGATCGGTCGAAAAACTAGTTCGAGTGAGGAAAACTTTTATGTTTTTATGAAAACGCCCTTTTTAACTACAAAGTTTTATCAAAATCGGATGACTATAGCATATAGCTGCAGTATGAATGATCGGTCGAAAAGAAAGTTCTAGTGAAAATAGGATCGCCTCCAAATCTCGCAATTAACAGTGTATTATGCTTTTCCATGATTTTACCAAGTTTGGTCGAAATCAGACATCTTTATAGTATAGATCCCATACAAAAGTAAGGACCAGGCTTTGGAAGTCAAGGTAAAGTCTACAGTTAGGTTTTTAAACTTGTCGAATCTACGGTTTTGCCTGGAATCTTGATTCATAGAAATTTAATTTGTGTTTACTTTTCTGAACTTTCACTTCTATTGAGCCGAACCTTCTGTTTTCTACACTTCATTAAAGAGTTATATGAGGACCTGACTGACGTAGCAGAGGTTTGCTTAACTTAACAACGTTTTGAAGGTGCTACTCCTTCAATAAAACTCAATTTTCAATTTGGAATTCACTTCGCAACAAAGCCACCCTCAAAGCCCAAACGAACTTGAATACCTTCTCCACCTGGTTGGTGCAGGAGTGGGGGTTAATTATGCAATAAAAATACTTCAATGCTATTTGTGACATATGAAAATGTGAAAATTTCATTACATTTTCATTTGTGTTCTACCATTTCACATAGCTCCCGCTGCTGCTGCTGCTAACGAGCCAGCGGGTAAATGCCTACACGGCGTAGTCGTTGCCATTGGAACGGAAGTATCTTGTTAACATGCAAAACAAGCCATTTGGGCAGGAACGTGCACGGGGGAGCAGGGCCAGACTGGTTGGTAGTTATGAACCTGCCAAAAGAGCGAATTTCGCCTGCCTTTCCAGTGAAATTATTATGCATGTTAGTTAGTTAGTTAGTTAACGCCAAGAGTTAACTACGCAGCGACTGTCTTTCAATTCAATTAAGCGGCCGCATCGTAAAATCTAACGAGGTGGCCCAACCCTGAGATGGCATTGGCAGCAGCAATTTTAATTGTATCAATGAGCAGCAGCGCACCCAGCCCGGCGACAACCCTTTGGCTTCGGACTTAACGCGATTGGACACGCATGTCCATGTGGATGCAATAAACACGTAACCCAAAACCTAAATAATATTTAAAGTGTGATAAAACTGTCACCAGGACAACCAGCAGATGTCACTGGAGTGCCTGATTCAAATTAAACGCCCGGCTCGGACTTGGCCCAAACATCTGTGACGGTGCGACGGTGACGGTGACAGTGACCTGCCCACCACCAGCAGCTAAAGCGGCAGCAATTGTCTGGCCCAGACCAAACATCAATTAGACACACTTCAACTCCCCTGACAGTGGAACTGTCAAAACAGAAATTGATCGCGTCTGGGAATGGGACCTGGAGACGTGGATGTGCCATTGTGGCATTGTGGGTGTGTTTTGAATGCACACCTGAAACAAATCAAAACATTACTTGCATAAAATATGAACAATGAATAGGAACCGCAAGCGAATCCACAAATTGCCACAGAACTCACACACCGCAAGGCAGTGGCAAGGTCGACGGGGCACAACATGAGGATTCCCAGAACTGGACGAAGAAGGCTTAGCAAACATTTGTCATTTGATAAAACACACCCCAATGAATTTAATTAAATGGTAATCGGCAAGCAGGTGTTAAGATGACCACTGGAGAGGGCTGTAAGGTTCTATTATGGATTGATACAAGTCTCGATATCGATATCTAGAACCAAACTCCTTGGCAGCGATGGTTTTTGAGATTTTTGGTTCCATCGAACAGAACTATGAACCCAATTCAACCACATCTAATTAGATAATGGCGGTCGGGTCTCCTTTACCAGTTATTTGCGCCAGCTTTGAAGTAACTAGCTATGAAAAAGCTTCTCTAACTTTGCCGCTCGGATTCGGCGTTAATCTGTAGGTCCCTTTCTTTTGTGCGAAAATTAGAAACCAAGAGATTGAGAGAAGCTCGGCTTGGCCCTTTGGGGCTTGCAATGTCAAATATCTATTTTATTTTTAACTAGATGGCCCGGCGAACTTCGTACCGCCTAAGCGTTAAGCGTTGAATGTAGATACCTTTTAACTTAACTTAAATTATAAATTTAAATTAACATAATAAAATGAATGCTCAAAACGTATTATGTTTTATAGTTCAAGAAAGTCATTTATATTAATGACGCTATGCATTTTGCTGCTTGGGTTTCACTTGGGATGATTCTCTTCAACGAGGCTCTTTTTAATATCCGACGTGTTTTATTCCAATTATGAGAAAACCATTAGTTGTGAATTGTGTGGTGGTGAGCCACGTACAACCTAGACTTTAAAAATAGAGGAAAGTTAACTTCGGCTCGGCCGAAGTTTTGAATACCCTTGCAGCTTCCATTGAAAACAAAAAAGTTTTTCTCACTAAGACTACTTTTCAATGGGATCTATACTATATAGATGTCTGATTTCGATTAAACTTGGTGAAATCATGGAAAAGCATAATACACTGTTAATTGCGAAATTTGGAGGCGATCCCATTTAAAACAAAAAAGTTTTTCTGACTAGAACTTTTTTTCGACCGATCAATCATACTGCAGCTATATGCTATAGTCATCCGATTTTGATAAAACTTTGTTGAAATGTGTCCAAAGTATATAAAATAAGTGTATGCCAATAACAAGGACGTTTTCATTAAAAACAAAAAAGTTTTCCTCACTCCAACTAGTTTTTCGACCGATCGTTCCTATGGCAGCTATATGCTATAGTCATCCGATTTCGACCAAACTTAGTAGAATTGTGAAAAAGGATATATATTAAGTGTATGCCAATGATAATGACGTTTTCATTAAAAACAAAAAAGTTTTTCTCACTAGAACTAGTTTTTCAACCGATCGTTCTAATGGCAGCTATATGCTATAGTCATCCGATCCGGCCGACTTGAAATTCGGACTAAAAATACGTACTTGAGCGTTTCCATTTAAAAAAAAGTGTTTCTTTTAAGACTATTTTCAACGATCGTATGGAGCTAGTGACTCGTGTGCAAAGTGGTTGGTGCAAGGATAGCTTTCAAACTGACGGAGGAGATAGCATAGAAACAGACGGACAGACGGGCGGACAGGGCTAAATCAACTCAGCTCGTCGTGCTGATCAAGAATATATATACTTTATGTGGTCGGAGATGCTTCCTCCTATGCGTTACAAACATCCGGACAATTTTATAATACCCTCTGCAAGGGTATAAAAAGTCAGTTGGATAGTTGGTCTCATCCTCGTTTGTTACACAGTCAATAGATTTTAATGAATGCAGAGGACCAACGATTTGATTCTGGAATACAAAGTTTAAGTCGCTAAAATTGCTCGCCCAACCATTCAATATTTTTGTGGTTTTATGTGATGTTTGAAAATATTTTGTTGATTTGCTTTAACAGCACTTTTAACGCTGAATGAGATGTTCGGCATTGTTGAAACATTTTGGCCGCTATTCCTGCATAAGCATCTGCTACCGGAATGTCGGATCTCGCTCGAACAGTGGCCAAAATCAATGACATGAGGAATGTCTTAACAGTTTCTCCAGGGGCATAAAAAAAAAATAGGACACCATTTCCATAATTTCCTTCATAAATCTATCATAGACTTCCTGTTTGACTTACATAGACTTACATAAGTTTAAACTGATTGGTGTAATTAATGTCGATCATATTCAAGTTCAAGCTCCAGTTCCCAATAAAATGCGTTTTTTTTCCACGAATTGCCGCACATAACGTTATACATGCTTTCGATAAAGGACAATGCCTGGTTATGTATCTCCTCATTCGCCTTAAGGTCAGGATTTCTTGAACAGACACAAATTCGATGGAAAATGGACATGTCTTCTGACATGTTATCCTTATATTTGTTTTATAGGTCAATCGATTTGAAAGTTGTTGTCGTATTTTTGTTTGACTTTGGATTCGAGTAGTTAATATTTATTAAGTTTGTGCAAATGTAACAGCCAGAAGGAAGCACCTCCGGTCCTCTAAGTTATATATATATATTTGATCTGCATCAACAGCCGAGTCGTTATAGAAATGATCGTCGGTCTGTCTGTATTGCATATGTGATCATTTTTTTGGCCGGTTGGCCAACACCTATTTACAGGTCTAAAATTGACTATTATTAAATCTTCATAATAATTTGAACACTTTAAAAAATATTGCAAATTTTCGTTTTAACAAAATAAGTTCTTTTCAAAAATTTTCAAATTTCGCGCTCTTTTGGACCGTTTATATATATTTTATTGGCGAGTCTGTTATTTGGGGCGGATACAAATCCAATAAATTAAAGATCATAAAAATCCGACCCAGCCGTTCTTGAGTTATAATAGAATAGAAGAAGATTAGATAAAGGTTTTGCTCAAAAAAGTGCATTAAGTGCATTAAGCCCTCTTTTGATTTGCTTAAATTAAAAACCAAGGTTCGAACCAAAACGCCAGGTTTAACAAGTTGAGGAACCGAACCTTTGACATAACCTTGAATTCCAAACTTCTTTGACTTTTAATATATGGGCATTACCACTGAAAAGTCCACCGAGACCAAAAAATTTAAAGTACTTAAAAACTCTATATTCCATTATGTTTTCTTAGGGAAAAAATCAAAAATAAACTAAAGTAAGCTAATCTTATAAATGTGAGTTAGCAAATTTACCGAGGCATCATTTTTTCTCATTTTTGTGCTTATTTTGCACGTTTTTTTTTAAACAAGAAAGTCGGTGAAGCGACTATAATATACTCCCGTGCTGCCCATCACCGTTGCGACCGGGGCTGCCCATAATTGTTTGTTTTCCTTATAACTCGGCTATCGTTCATCCGATCGTGACTATTCCTTGGGCGGATCGATAAATAATCCTGAGTTCTAAATATGTCCAGAAAGAACGAACCTTCTACCTATAAAACTGTGGGAGATATGGCTTTATTTCCAATTTTCATGGGCGGGAGAGGGCGTGGCCAAAATTGAAAATAAACTTGATCTGCCTGCAAGCATAAGAAGTTTTTGTACCATACATGTCAAAATCTAACTCTTACCATCTCTGAGATCTCTACGTTCATACGGACTAACTGACAGACGGAGGGACATGGTTAGATCGACTCGGCTGTTGATGCTGATCAAGAATATATATAACAACTTTATGGGGTCGGAGATGCTTCCTTCTGGCTGTTTCATACTTTTGCACAAACTTAATATACACTGTGTACCTCTGGTACAGAGTATAAAAAAATTTGCGAAACTTAACTTCGGCTCGGCTGAAATTTTGTATACCCTTGCAGCCTTAATTGAAAACAAAAAAGTTTTTCTAACTAGACTACTTTTCGGACCTTACTTTTCAAAAGGAGCTTTGCTTTTTAGATGTCCGATTTCGACCAAACTACGTGGATAAAACTACTCATGAAGAAGTATAACAAACTAACAATTACGAAATTTGGAGGCGATTGGCATTTTCTTTAAGTTTGAAGGCTTAAATATCTGGTGAAAACGGCAAGGTAATATCTTGATAACTAAGCGAGTTAAAGCCGAAAACGTAAACGGGTCGGAGCTGACATTCCCATTTACACCCAGAGAAAAAATAGAAAATTTCATACTTGGATAAAAAATGTTTGATGTGAGAAGTTCGAAAAGAATGCAAATTCTTGACCCAAGAGCGAAATTCAAGATCCAAGTATGCATTTTTAATCACGTTTTTCTTAATTCAAGAGCTTCAATACTTGAACCAATTACGAAAGGTCTCTTCTGGTCTAAGCTACTGAATTTTACCTGTTTTTTAGAAAACAGTGGAAAAAAATCGGGAAAAGATTTTGTAATTCGGTTTTTTGTATTTCAAAAAAGAAAAAGATGTAAAAAAGATGTGTTGATAGTTCGCTGCTTTCCAGAAGTCACCATAATCGGAAAGCAAAACAGAAGATGGGAACCAGATATTATTTTTGAATATCTAAAGTAAGAAAAAACGTGAAAGCAAAAAAAAAAATTCTTAAATCAAGTGCCAAACTTACTCAAATCCTACATTGATCATTTTTGAATCAAGAGCACTGCTTTATCAAATCCAAGAATATTCGCTCTTGTATCAAGGGCTTATCAGGTTAAAGAGAAAGATCGTTTACACTGAATCAAGAGCTCCACAGATTCAAAACCAAACAAGTAAAGGAGCTGTAGTCGAGTGCCTCGGACAGACGGACGGACAGACGGACATGGCTAAATCGACTCGGCTGTTGATGCTGATCAAGAATTTATATACTTTATAGGGTCACAAATGCTTCCATCTACGTGTTACATACTTTAGCAGATCTTCATGATCCCCCTTTTCCCATTTTTAATGGGAACAGCGTAGAAAAACAATTTAAAATCGGTTGGTTTTTCCAGATTTGTTTTAATTTATTTCATAGAAAATTAATTGTAAAACTATGTAGTAAGTTTTAGACGAGAATCACAACACCACAAAGCGGCAGCAGTCTTTGCCTGTGAACTGTCAGACTCTTCAAGCCAGCAGTGCCATAGCTGCTTGGGAATTCCAAAGCAGCATGAGTGCAAAAATCGATGCCGTTTCCTCACACACCCCTCATTCATGAAAAACGAAGCTGTGAGAGCGGACTCAACGCTAATCTCTTAAATGTGGTTGCTCTCCTCTCTCGGTTTCTTCTCATCACTCACTTCGCCTAAAAACACTAAACTAAGAACGAATTTTACTCGATATCAGAAGCAAAATTCTTGAAAATTCAAGAACAAATTAATTTTTTTTCAAGAGCGTTCGTGCTTAAATTATTCGTTCTACTTTTTCTAGGTGTAGTAGAAGTTCTAGTTTGATTATTTCTATTTTTTGCTTGGTTAATTTTCCGTTAGCCTTCTATTCTTACAGAGTTTATTTATAATAATGATTTTTCTTAAGCATATTTTACAATTCTTTTCAGTTTTCAATTTTTGTATTATATACTTAAAACAGTGGTTCCGGATTTTTATAGCATAATATTTTTTCTATAGCTTATTGTAGCGTTTAATAACTTCGCCAACTCCTGTCAATTCTTTCCATTGAGTAGTTCATTTGCCTCTATTTGTTCCAAATATACTTTATCAAAATAGGCTACTCTATATTCCGATAGGATAGTGCATAACGATAATGCATGACAAGGACGGTATCCCAGTTGAAGTAGTTCGCATCTGGTTTCGAAATTGATTGAAAATGATCCAACTATGCCAAGGTCGACATGCTTCGACATTTCGGTTTCGTGCTGCATTCTCAGAACGCCGACCACTGTAACCACAACCTCTTCTTGGTATCGTAACAAATAACAAACTGTAAATAATCATCACTTTGTAAAAATCTCACATAAAGTTTCCACTTATCAATAATTTAACTTTGAAATCACCAAAATGAAGAACTCAAACGAACAAAAAAGATGCAATTGAAAATTGAAAAGCAACTGGTAGCTCAAAAACAAATCAAAAATAATATATGCTGAGCTGTCAAATGGAATGACCGCCTACGGCGCCACGTTTTGAACTGTAATTGAATTGAATTGAGTTCAACCGATTTGCAGCTCAAGCTTAAACGTTTTCAATTCCTAGTAAAACTTGCATTTGCGATGACAGTAAACAAGTCACAAGGGCAGTAACTGAAAGTGTGCTGCATAAGTCTGAGAATGTCATGCATTTCACATGGCCTATATGTGGCGTGTTCCCAAGTTAGGAAAGCATCCGCACTCTCAAAGCAGAAAACAAAAAAATATGGAGCAGCCTTAAATTAAATACCATCACTGTTTTATTCTTTTCTTTAGAATTACGTCATTGGTTAAAGGTAGCTATTTTTCCGTTAAAGAAACCATTTCGTATTGAATCTTAAATGGTAGAATTTAATTCTATTTAAAAATCTATTTTGGCAAATGTAGACAGGTAAATAGAAAGTCTTAAGGAGCGTAGCAACGCACTTCGGGATTCAGCTAACTTATCATAAAAGTCAGGAAACAGATTATCTTGAACTAAGAAGGAGCAATGCCCCTTGTACGAATTCAATAGAGCTTTCATAAGAAAGTTTACACAATCGATAGCTTAGTAAATATTTCAATTTCAAGTCTCAGCTTCCATGGAATTTCTTCAAATGATATTTCAACCTTCTCGTAAGTAGATGCCCAGAGACAGAGAGAGATCTTAATCAATGAAAGTGATTTGTTGTCACACATTTGTCAATGTACAAAACTCTCATTAAACCAAATTGTAACTAGGATTGGCTCGCTCATTGCACTCTGCGATAAGAAACGAGAGACAAAATTGTGTGAGTCACATACCCATCGGATCAGTGATCACTCTTCCACTCTACGATTCCAATCCATCTGCCATTCAGCTCAACACTTTCCTCACTTCTTAGATTAATTATCGTCGGACTCTTGATGTATGGCTGTCACTGAGAGATGGCCATCGGTGACAGAATGCTGTCCGTTGTCATCGGTCGAGACAATTTCGGTTTCCAAGGCTCTCACTTCGATTTAAGTGCTGACCCCAAAGACCCAGCTAATTATGTAGGCCGCCGCATACCGGAGAACCATATTGTGTTTGTATATTTCGTATTTCTTTGTGTTTCTGGTTTTTAGTTTAATTAAGCCATAATTTATCGCCAGCCGCACGCGGACACGCAGACGCTGAAAAAAGGGCCACACTCGTCGTGGTCCGCGCCTGACACCTGCCCGCGTGTAAATTACCCAACGTTGCTCCACGCGACACTTTGGCCATATGCAAAGTGGAAGCAGCCTGGTGGTCTAATTAGAAACGATCTTGTCAATTAGCCCGGCCGCAACAAGCAAGTACCAGGGGAACTGGAACGATGTCATGTCGCTGTCTCGAGCGTTTTTACCGAAATTGTGTTTCGGTTCGGTCTCTTTTTTTGGGCTGTGTGGTCAGTGATCGATGCCAATACATGGCTGGAGTGGAATTATAAGGCTGCCGTTCGACGATCGATTCAAATTTTTCATTTTCTTCTCATACCCCGGTAACATGTTGTCCGGCCGACGATCGATTGTCCCCAGAGAAGGAAGAGTCGCCACCACGCAGGTGAGTCGCCGCGGCCGCTTCTGCGTTTACTTGGAATTCGACGCTTAACTAATGATGCTCATCAGGCTGGCTACTACTGTATCGCCAGAGAGAGATCTCTCCGGGTTTCCAGGGAATTCCCAATCCAAACTTAATTACCCATTATGAAAAATTGCAGTCATTAAATGTGTGTTTAATATTTTAGGAGGATTGAGTTTTCCTGCGTGTAAAATGCTTTTCCAACCACTTCGATCCGCGCCAAACCTTTGGCCCTGCCTGCGGAAGCAGCCACAGCAACGGTTGCCATTCAACAGCCATCCAACCGGAGCTGCAGCCTCTGAGCTTACAGACACGGCATCTGGACCACCCAAGTTGCATTATTTGGCCTTAAACCCATTGGCGAGTCGTCGCCGTCGTCTTCAGCGGCAGCAGCAGAGGCGGCGGCTATTAAGCCAGCCCCAAGTTGAGGCACTCGATGATTACTTGAAATTCAATTGCAGTCCATTAGGAGTGATTAATATGTATGCGATTCGAAAGCCATTGCGGCAGCGAAGAGCAAGAGCACCCAGATCCAATTCGAAAGAGCCGGACCACAAAAATGTGCTACACTTAAAATTATTGACACTTGGGCCGATCGCTGCGAACCTACGTGAGGCGGCTACTGTGCAGCTCTTCGCTCGACTGGCCGTGGCCCCTCTCTTAAGCTAAGAGCGCGAGCGAGCGTCTGCATTTGGCCAAAAAGAAGACATTGCCACAAAGCAGACCACACACGAAGCTTTTGCCAGGCAACAGGCAAAGCTGCTGCTGCTGCGCCACAGGGCAGCGCCAGGCGAGGAAGGCTGGCAAAAGCCACAGTAGTTTTGCGGCTCGTTTGCAGCGACTCTTCGTTCCATCATCATCATCATCGTCGTCGTCGTTGGACGGCGCCAAATTGCAGCAAAGTAAAACAGCGTTTAGCATTGTAGTTGTATAATGATCTTGGTCAGGCAATATGCCAAATGCGTCAAGAGAAGAGAACCAAAGCGAACAGTTTAAGAGAGTTTGTGAATGGCAGGAGAGGAGATTGGGCTAGGTGGAAGGGGTTGGTTCCAATTAATGTTTTGAAATAATTAAATATTTAAATTCAGCCAATCAATTACCTGGTAAAGCCAAGTACTCAGTACTCATTTATTTCAGAAATTGTATTCCAAAAATTCAATATTCAGCTGCAAACCGTTTTCTAAATTGGACTGATTCAGTTAACTGGTGCACAGCTGGCATTAAAGCTAGTCGATCCACGGTTTTGGTTCGGTTTAGTAGTTCATGCTTTATACCTAATCAGGAGTTCCGCTAATTCCAGCTGTTAAACCGAACCGCAAAACGAACCAGCGTCCCATCGAAAATACCTAACCTAACCGAAAACCACAAATGGTAACGGTTCGGTTCGGATCAGTTCACTGACGAGTCTCAAGACATACAAATTTTGGGAATTTGAATGGAATTGCTACGATAAGTCCTTATCGATGCCGGTTTTGTGAAACTTGATCCCCTACACCTCCTGCAATTGTCTACAGACTTCTTAATATGCCTGTCATGAGTCAGCATTCCTTCATTGAAAGTTGCTAATCGATTTGTGGACGATATTCTCTTTAGTCTGTCGAGCTTCTTCACCTTAATACATCTTTAGACAGAAGTACAGCTTTAAAAGTGATTTCATTATGGAAGAAGCACATCCGACTATTCACTTTAGAAATCATTATATTTCAAATATTGAAGCAAAAGTTCGGGAAAAAGATGCAATAGATGAGCCTTAACAATGTAACAAGTTTTTCGGTATGAAAGGGCTTTCTCTGAGAAAACTTTCAATATTTTAAGGATAAGCTAGACCAAATAGAGTTGATTTAAACAAAAACCCGGGGTCTAATTGCTTCCAAAAACCAAAACTAATACTTTATAATCTGTTCGAACCCAACGGACCAAACTTTATTTTTCATCTAATAGTATGTCCCAGCAGGATTTGGAGTCGGCCAAAACGATAATACCTGACTTCCGCCCGGACTACGTAAATAATGCTAAGAGGCCCACTGGCGCTAAGCGAGATAGGTCCATGGAGGAGGGACAAGCTGAAGCTCCCAAAAGAGCCAAAACCCACGGTACCCCATTCTCCGTCTCTTTTGCTGATGTAGCAAAAGGAAAGAAGATTCTGGGTTTCATTGATACTGTCAGAAGTGACGGCAAGATTCCTTGAAACCAAAAAAGGTGGATAGAGGTAGAATTGGGAAGGGTCTCTTTGGATGTGAAGAGAGAATATCCAGGACCACCACCTTTTTACACAAACGCTGGTTGGTTTTACTGCAACGTGAAACTGATCGCGTGTGAGGATGACAGATCTGTAGAACTGTATAAGGCTGCGATCTCGAAGGTTGGCGAGGTATATCCTGGTGTACAGCTTAAGGCTGTGGATGCAAAGGACATACCCTCGTATCCAAGGGCAAGGGCCTGGCTACCCAAGGAACCCAGCGAACCAGCTGACATTTTGGAGTTGATGACGTGGTGTAACCCAAATGCATCAACAGAGAACTGGAAGATCATTCGGGTGGAAGAGTCTTCCGGTGCTAATTTACAGGTGATTTTCCAGATCAACAACGAATCGGTTGATTACCTGTCTAAAACCAAAGGCCTGCTCGACTATGCCTTCAAAAAAGCTCGCATGGTCTTTTACAAGACGGACTCTACGGCGCTGGCCACCCTTGCCGCTAGTGTGGATGCAGAAGAGCCTAGTGAGAATGAAATGGGGACGGAATATACTCCTCTCTTAGTAGAATCGGGAGGATACATCTCCTCAGGGTCCGATTACGGTCAGAATCTGGGACGGCTTTACTAAGAGCAGGAGCTTCTGCATGAAGAATTAGAAGCAGAGGCCGATGTTACGTTGCTTTATCTCCAGATGTTGCAGATTCTACAAATAAATCTGCACCACAGTAAGGCTGCTTCCGCTGCTCTTCCGCTTCGACTGGGAACAGATCTGTGCATTATAGACACAAATCTGTGGTTTAAAGACACCAGACTATGAACTATTATTTAATAGGGGGTTGAGTAAACCTCGTACATGCATACTTACTAAAAAACATCTTTGTACTTTTCTACTTCCCCAATTCAGTGATGGAGACATCACAGTAGTCTGCCTTGAATTGGGAAAACAAATATACAGGCTGGCGTCCTTTTATCTGGCCAATGATACCTCAGGGCCAGTTTCATCTCGTATTTTCCAGAATGTTGTGCATAGCAGCCAACAACACAAAACGAAACTCGTAATGGGGGACGAAGTTTCCTTCTGGCTGTTACATACTTTTGCACAAACTTAATATACTCTGTGTACCTCTGGTACAGAGTATAACAATATCAGGGTTCGCATTCACAACGATAGTACCGAACACAACAAGTACCGTACTCAGACAAGTACGGTACTTTTTCGTAACGTACTGTTCAAAAATATCAAGTACTGTACATTTTTCGTTACGTACAGACCGTAATAAAGCAAGTACCGAACTATTTTTGTTTTGAACTATTTTGTACTTTTAGTTATGTACGCCAAGTGGAAAACGGATTTAGTTACGGATTTTGTGGTAGGTGTTTCAAACATACTTACTGACGACATATTAAGTAGCGAAAAAATACCAAAGAGGATAAAAAATATTAAAACTAATAAGTTTTCCAGTGGAAAATCATGCCAGGATCAATCCATAACAAGAATTTACAGTTAGTAGATCTCCATTGACTAAAACCGCTAAGTTCTTAAGACAATGCTTTTAACGACAACAATTGACCATAGATAACTTAGCCATGGTTATGGCAATACTAAACCGCTATACATACCACGGAAGATCAATGAAAAAGAACATAGACAGAGCATTAAGAATGTATGAAGCCAATTTACAGAGACTGAAGAATCATTAAATCGCGAAAAAATACCAATGAGGATACAAAATAATAGTAATGCAAGACAAACTATATTCCCAATCAAGTAGAATATCAATCAAGGAATAATGCATTTGCGCAATACATAGTCAATGAGTCTCCATGGTAATAAGACCGCTAAGTACGAGGGCCGACCCAGAAATGGCCGACCTAGCACAGTAGTGTTGGAAAATGTTCACAAAAAATATTAAAAAGGGGAAGCACCGACTATTAAAAGCTTAAGTTTGAAGTTTGGTGCCTTTACCTTGCACAGTTTTTTTTTGGTCGATTTTAATAGAGAACGCTTGTTATTGATTTGCAAACATGGACAAAATTGGTCATCGTTATGTGATACAATACTTTCATATAAAAAGGTCTTAGACCAACCAATATTAAAAAGGAGCTGGATTCTACCTTACGTAATTCTGCTCCCTCGTTTACAACAATAAAATATTGGGTGGCTGAGTTTAAGCGAGGTCGTTTGAGCTGCGAAGATGAACATCGTAATGGGCGTCCAAATGAGGTGACCACTTCCGAAATGGTGGCCAATATTAAAAAATGTGTATTGAGGACCGGCGACCGGCGATTGAAAGTTTGTGAGTTAGCTGAATGTGTAGGCATTTCAAAAAGTGCTGTACATCGCAAATTGACCGAAAATTGGGCATGAAAAAGTTATGCGCATGATGGGTGCCGCGTTTGCTGTTCCATCATGACAATCCCGGCACCTCTGCCGTTGCACTGGTTAAAATTAATGAATTAAAATTTGAATTGCTACCTCACGCCCCTTATTCGCCAGACTTAGCTCCCTCTGATTATTTCTTATTTCCAAACTTGAAAAAATGGCTCGGAGGAAAAAGATTTGGCAACAATGAAGAGGTGGAGTCCGAGGTTAATGCCTATTTTGAAGAGCTTCACAGTTCTTATTATAAAAAAGGTATCGAAGCTATTGAACATCGCTGGGAAAAGTGTATCGACCTAAAAGGATCCTATGTTTAAAAATAAAAATAAAAAAATGATAAATTTTTGTGTTTTTTCTGGGACGGCCCTCGTATTTATTTGAACCTTTAGAATTTTCGAGAATATGATATCGGCCAAATGGGCGCCGTTACAATTGATTGCCTTACGGGCTCGTTTTATGGCATTTTTCATCACTTCGGCAAGAACTTCGGGCTGCAGATTCTCGCACTCGTGTCGAATGTTGGCCTTGAGGGCTTCCAAGGTCTCGGGCTTGGTTACGAAAACACGGGATTTCAAAAAACCCCACAAAAAAAGTCTGGAACGGTTAAATCGGGCGATCTTGCAGGCCAGTGCAAATCGCCAAAACGAGAGATGAGGCGACCCGGGAACGCCGCCTTCAGAATGTCGGTGTGCCGGAACCAGTCCTCGTCCTAATTCGTCCAATTGCGGCAGAAAAAACCCGGCTTACATGACCCTATAACGCGCACCTTCCACTGTTATCGTTTGACCAGCGGCCTTCTCGAAAAAAAATTGCCCGATGACTCCTCCAGCGTGAACAGCGCACCATGCAGTCACTTTGAGCGGGTGTAATGGCTCCTCGTGCATCACTCGTGGATTTTCGGTGCCCCAAAAGCGATAGTTTTGCTTGTTCACGTACCCGCTGAGGTGGAAATGAGCCTCATCGCTCATTATGATTTTGGTCGGAAAATCGTCCATTTCGTCCTCGAGATTGAGGATGGCTTGGGCGTAGGTTACACGCGTTTGGCGGTCGACAGGCAGCAGCTGATGCACGGACTGGACTTTGTACGGGAACATGCGCAGGTCTTTGACCAAAATTCGCCTTAGGGACGACCGGCTGATGGCTAATTGCGAGGCACGGCGTCTAGTCGATGTTTCCGGCGACAACTCGACATCCTCGCCAACAGCGGCGATATTCTCGGCCGAACGGGCGCTCCGGCCACTCTTGGCAACGTCTCGTGTAGTCCCATAGTCTTCAAGGTTGGTGGCCAAACGGCGCAGTGTTTGCGCAGTCGGTGTAGGGCGGCCGGGGAATCTGCGACGGAATTCGCGCTGCGCCAACACCACAGACGAATTGTTACGCAAAAAAATAGACACGATTATTCCGCGTTCTTGGGGAGTATATCGATCCATGGCTTGTTCACTTGTATTCTACATCTGTCTAGTCCACAAATGTCAAAACAGATCTGACTTTGGCGGCTATTTGTAAAAATAAGAGCATCTTCCAATAGGGTGACTTCTTTTGGCCCACCTTGTATAAACAACTTATGCATTGACAAGCCAAAAAGAGCGTGGATGGTTTACTAACAACAGTAATTAAAAATGTAAATTGTTCAATAAAATGCCTTCTTTCCGATGGTCTAATTGGATTTTGCCCGATTTGCCACAATCTGTAGAAATCGCATATAAAAATCGACAAAAATGTAATAATTTTCAATTAGTTCTTGGTGAAACCATATATCTGTCGTTATTTCTAGGTTGGTAATAAGGAGTTTGATATTTCTTGGTTCAGAGTAAAAAAATCATTCAAGCATATGGTTTCCATTTTCGATCCAGTTTCAACCGGTTCAAAAGTGTAAAAGAACTTTCCAAGCTTCCACACATTTTACAATCATATTGCACATTCTAAGCTTCCGTTTAGGAATTCACTTAGGAAACATTCTTGAGCCTCTTCTTGATTCAAATTAAAAAGAAGAAGTAAAGTGCATTTATGCCCAGTTCATCAGCAATGTTTTGTTGGGTCTTTCTTTTTTGCCTTCATCGTCAGTTGAATATGTTGCTTCGGTCCAGTTTGGAGTCTCCAAAAAACCATTTAGAAATGGTATAAGAAAATAGAACATCCATTTTATATGCGCCTTTGTATTCCTTACTTAAGCTTACGCCAAAGCCGTGCGTTAGTCCCATCCATTAGAGTTCTTCCGTCTTCTCATGTCCATTTTGAGCAATCAGTTTTTAGCTAGTCTCCTTCTTCAGTTCGATGTCTTCATGGAAATCACAGACTACACTTGCTTTACTTACCAGCAGAGATTCATTTCTTTTTAAACACTTTCAGTGCTTTGTAAATAAAAACAATTTTATTATGTAATCCTCAAATTCAACTTCTCCCTTTCTCTCTGTGTGTGCGCTTCTTTTATCGCACTAATTACATTTTGACTAGCAACTCTTGAAGTTCCACGGAACTAAAGTTGAGTGCCATAAAAATCACATCAAAGTCGCATCCGTTTCAAAAACTAGTTGCTATAAAACTGCAATTACCCGGCATATACTAAAAGCCGGGCGAGTTCGCGGGCCCTTGGAATTTATGGCCAGCTCCGTGCACCGAAAATAAAATGGAAAAAAAAGTGGAGAAAGCAGCAGAGGAGCAGTGAATAAAACACGCATTAAATCTCGCCGGAGTGCGAATCTCGCTGAAGCAAGGCTCCTCCCACCGCCCACTAGAGTTTCGTAGTATGTGCAACATTTTTTAAGGTTTTTTCCGTTTTCTCTTTTTGGTAGAAGGGCAATTTTTCTTGGGAAGCAAAGGCAACGGCAACAAAAGCTCAATTTGTACCTCAATTAAGGCGTCGTCCTGCGAGGAGTCTGCCATGGCACCGTGTGGCAAAAGCTGTGCGAACTCCGGCTGCTTGTGGCGCATTTCCGTTTCCTCCAGTCCTCCTGCTCCGCCCGCCCCTGGCCATGTCTGAGTTATGGCCTCGGTTCGTGCTCAAAAGTGCTGCACGAACACAGATAAAAACTGTTTGGCGTTCAGCTCAGTCCTGAATGGAGAGATAACCAACGGCGGCGCGCAATTTTCAACACATTTGCCGGAATACGGATACATCCTTTTTTGTAGCGCCCCCCGCTCCCTGGCCAACGTCCGTTTTATTGCGCCAATGTTCAGGCTGCAGTTTGGCTTGTTTTCCTCTTTGCTTCTCCACTCAGTTTTTTTTTTTTGCCTGCTTTATTGAGCTTTCAGCACTTTCGCTTGTGTCTGGGTGGGTTTGGGGTTTGGGTGTGGGTCTGTTGGCTGAAAAAGTGCAGAATCAAATAATTTACTTTCCAATTCGCGCTGAGATCACGTTTTTAATTTGAAATTTTACAACTTGCGCGCACAATGTTTATTTTTACACTCCGCCGGGAGGTGGAGGTGGGGTTGGGGTTGGGCGCAGTGGTTGACTGGCTGACTTGCTGTGTTGGGGTAGCTTTCAGATTCTGTATCAACATGGAGTCTTGTTTATATAGCGCACTTTTATCAATTAACCCTTGTGTGTTTGTGTGAGCTTTGTGTTTTGCATATAAAACAATTTGTTTTGGCATTGGCCGCATCCATTCGAAAGCACAAAAAAATTCCATGGCGACTAACTAGTTTACACAAATATCTGAAAAAGCATTTGTTAAAAAAAAAAGGAGAACGTAGGTCATGGATGGACTTGATGATATCCTACTTGAAAAGGATGAAGCCTGAGCATAAAAAAGCTGTCTCAAATGGAAGAAAGGGACAGTGTGTTTCAATTAGATGAAAATACTTGAGCAAAAGTACTAGAGCACAGGAGATTTCAATCTTTATTTAAATTTGTACATTCGGGTGTGTTCCAGAAACCTCTAGAGATTTTTGTATAATCGATCGGATTTTTAACTAAACTGTCAGGACTTTATATGTAAAGTGTCAAGAATAATGTCGCCTACTAGATAATAGGAAAGGAAAACTGTACGTTTGAAATGTACTTGGTGCTGAGCAGTCAGTTTCAAATCTCTCAACTTTAGTCATCTAATCTAGTAGCCTGGCATTTTGGAGACGCTTCACATGTAAAGGCAAGAAGCTGCAGCTCTAAATGAAACCGTTTATACGAAAATCTCTAGAGATTTCTGGAACACCGCCGATTAATTTAGTTTAAGGTATGTTTTGTGGTGAATTGTTAACTTATTGTTATTGCATATGGTTTTAGGTAAAAATATAGTTAATAGTTGTTTATGGTTATTATCGATAAATGTAAATCATTCAAAAACAGTGGGCTTGCATGTACGTTGTAACATCTTGCGAAATGCCGAATCTCTTTGAGCCCTAATGATCTTCTGGCGAGATTATTTGGAAGGCTGATTAACCAGACTTTTCAGTTTTTCAAGCACTCCTGTGTGCGTTGTGTTTGCTATGCTTTTTTAGAGTCAGAAAAGTAGTCTTGGTTAAAAAAAACTCTTTTGTTTTCAATGGGATGGGCATTTATTTATTTGGCATACTTTTACACAATTCTACAAAGTTTTGTCAAAATCGGATGACTATAGCATATAGCTGCAGCATGAATGATCGGTCGAAAAAGAAGTTCTAGTGAGAAAAACTTTTTTGTTTTAAATGGAATCGCCTTCAAAAAATGTACACATTAGTTTGTTATGCTTTTCCATGATTACGCTAAACGCGCCCATCTCTGGTCTATACCGACATCACATAAAACCGATATAGTTTTTCTTTTCCTTACAAACCGAATTTCAAGTCAATCGGATGAAAAATAAATTTTCCCAGTACAAACTTTTCCCACGCTTTTCCGGGAATTTCCCGACCCTACGGTCGAATTTTTCCAGCATCGGAAAATCGCATTTCAATTTAACTCACTTAATGTCCTTACAAACCGAATTTCAAGTCTATCAGAAGAAAAATTGTTTTTTTGTAAATCGAATTTCCCGAGAATTTTCCATGGCGGATTTTCCGAAATCGGAAAAATTACGTGTCCAATTACTATTCCATCGCTTTTTGTGGAATTTCCCGACCCTACGGTCGAATTTTCCAGCATCGGAAAATCGCATTTCAATTTAACTCACTTAATATCCTTACAAACCGAATTTCAAGTCAACAGTTTTGTACATATACATATATATAGATAGCTCCCAAAGAAAAATAAGGTACGAAAAGTAGTCTTATTTACAAAACCTCAGCCAAGCCAAAGTTAACATTCCCCTATTTTTATACTCAGTACCAAAGGTACATAGAGTAGAATAAGTTTGTGCAAAAGTATGTAGCAGCCAGAAGGAAGCGTATCCGACCCCATAAAGTATATATATTCTTGATCAGCATCAACAGCCGAGTCGAACGCATAGATCTCAGATATGGTAAGAGATAGAGGTTTGACATGTATGGGACTTATGCTTCTTATACTTGCAGGCAGATCAAGTTTATTTTCAATTTTCGACTCGCCCCCTACCGCCCCCGCAATTTGCGAATAACGTTATATCTCCCACAGTTTTATAGATAGAAGGTTTGAAACTTTTAGTCATATTTTCTAATAAAAATTTTTGTTCGATTGGCCAAAGGAATGTTAAAGATTGGATGAACGGTAGTAAAGATATGAGCAAACGAAAATTCAATATATCTGGGCTGCTCCTGCAGCAGCTAAACACATACATAAGTATGTAGATGTATGTATATATGAGCAACGACTACACAGCTAAGTGATAGCCAACAATATTTTAGGACAAATTTTTATTTAACCATTCATATTGGATCGTTGTGGGTGTGATGACCCCGCCTCGCCAAAAATTCCACCTTTTAAATGAATTAAACCAGCAAATATATTGTCTCAGTGACTCCAACAACGAAATCCAATACAAAACCTAACAGCTATGGCTGGCTCATTAGATCCAATTGGAATCTTGCAGCTAACTGGGACGCTCTCATTTTCCCCCTTCCCTTTCCCACATACACAATATTGAGAGAAAGAAATTAGAGATGGTCGCGGGACAAATATATCGCCCGATACCCATCTGACTACTAAGACGAGGATTGTTTAAATTGCAAATAATATAAAAATAGTCTAGTTCTTTAATTCTAACATAATATCAAGCAATCGCAATGATGTTAAGTCATTATGGTCACTCCGGAGTCCCGCGTAGTTTTCGATGTACACGAATCTCTAGCTCTGGCAAATGCAAAGGTTTTTTTTGACTGCGGCGCTTGCCAATCCTATCTCTCTCCATGTTTCTCCTAATTATACTCTGTACCAAAGGTACATAGGGTATAATAAGTTTGTGCAAAAGTATGTAACAGCACCTTAAATGATAAGTATTTAAGCAACTCAAGTCGACTCGTAGGTCTTTATTCATATATCGACCCCATTGCTATTGCAATGGCCTCCTCGTGGTGTTCCCTGGATACCGATTTTATATAATATAATCGGGAGCAAATGCGAGCGGCGACCCCAACTGGTACAGAGTATAATATAGTCGGGCTTGACCGACTTTCTTCCTTGTTTTATTTAAAATCATCAAGACTTTAATTCAAAATTAGCAAACAAAAAACTTATGACTGTACCCTGTTTTGAACCAGCGTATTTCTGAACCCTCTCGTGTTCTAAGCCCGGAGGGAACCCTATCCGATTTTTAGGAATTTTGCAGACCCGCTTAAAATAAGAATTCAGTAATTGAATCAAGTAATTTCCAACTTACAGTCCCCGTTTTAACTAAATTCAAGTACCCACCCGACAATCGACCTCGAGAACGCATCCGTTTTCGACATTTTCTATAAATTTTCTCTTACACAACTATTGAGATCGTGTCCGATTTTGGTTTGAAGAAGTACTGCCTGTCACTCAGTTTGTGGAAGAAAAACGTAAGTTCTCGATGCACATGTTCGGGTCCATTCTTGACACCTTCTCGATAGCGAAATCGGATCGAAAACAGACTCTTTTCCTTTTGAAACCCGCATTTCTATGGAATAACGAATTTGAAATAAAAAGAAGCTACCTCTAAGGATCTCTTAGGAAAAGCGGACTTCGATTTTAAGAGTAACATACGTAATTCTTGTAGTTCCGGCTAAATGCGAGAAATTGTCGGGTGGATACAAAGATCTTGATTATTTTTTGTGAGTGTAAGAACCATTATGATATTAACCATCTTCCAGGCATTGGAAACAAGGTCCTGGGGGGAAGCAGTTTGATAGAACGATTATCAGATTGTGTTGCGCCAGGAGCCTTGTTGTTCTTAAGGTTCTTGATCTCATTTATGACCTCTATTCGGCTGATAGTTGGGACGAAAAGGGTAATTTGCAGAATTTTTTCGAACGCATCATTGACCAGCCTTATTCCATTTTGGCATGCCCTCTGGAATGGCGTGATCACGGCCTCCAGATTGCAAGCAATAGCTTCGGACCTGTGTTTAGATGAACTGGCCTGGAAACGTCGGGGTAACGTACCGGAAATTTCGGAGCATTTAGCCTTTTATATCGCTTTGTTTCCATAAAGCGTAGACATTGCATCAGTGGCTTCCTTCCATATGGTGGATGGAACTTTTTTCACCTATTGGATATCCTCCTGTATATCCAACCGTACATGATTTAGGCACATAAAATTTTTAATTATGTCGGATTTCCAACTCCGTTACGGAATTAAAAATGTTCATAAATTAAATTAAAATAAAAGGGAAATTTAAAAATTTCGCTAGCAAAGCTCAACTTAGTAGAGAGGGCAGCTTATTTCTTAAGAATTTAAGTTGTTTCTTAGAAGTTTTCAAAAACTATCAAGTTTCAAACGATTCGAGATCATTAAAATTAGAAAGGCCCACACAATACCATATAGTAGTCTGGTTGTCTGTACAGCTGTTTTAAGTATCCTCCGGTAGTATCTTTAATGTTTCCCCCTTTTAAAATGATGCGTGCATACCTTCCTTCTGACCCCAAGAACCCTTGAAATGAAACTTATCCTCAATATCCGTCCACTTGTATTCCTTGAAAAGAATACTTAAGAACTTGCAGTATATTTGTTAGATAATTTATGGATTAATCTCCTCGACCGCATATACCACATATACCCAATCCTATTTAATAGAACTGATGTGTTTCATTGTGCAAATATTTTCATTTAATTTGCCATATGTATGACATCCTCTCTCTCTCTCGATTTCTCCCTGTTTCCCTCACATATTTGGTTAGTTCATTAATTAAAGCAAATTTGTTTTGGTGCGCGGGGCCACCCACAAACATAACGCATACAGACGTGCGATTTTGATATATGATGCTGACAGAGAGGTAAAGATCGTTAGGGAAATGTTGTTGGGCCTTTTTTGCATTACGCGAATTTCAACGCATGATAAATGACAAATTTCCGTTGCACTCTGGAGAAGCGATACAAACTTATTGTTTGTCATATTCAAATGCCAAAATATTGTCATTATCCCGAATGGCAGCGAGGCCTGACAGTTGTTTTTGTGGCTTGGGCATTGTTTGGCATCATTTGTCTTGGTATTGACTTTGGCTCCCGGGGTGGCCCGCGAGAAGACGACGATGATGATGACGACGACGTTGTCGTATCTTTTGGCTAATGCATTTCTTGCAGTTCTCCGAGTGCATTTCAATTAGAAGAAAAAGTAGCTTTTTGGCATGCTGTTTTAACAGCCTTGCGGTGTCTTGAACCCATGGGTCAAATTAATAATAGTTTTTTTTTTGCCATCGATTGGTTTTCTCACTCCAAACACACACCTTGAAAAGCCACCGCAGCCGCAGTTGCCGGCACCTTAATGACATTTACATAAAATGCAATCGCTTTTTATATGTTTATTTTATGTTTGCTATGTGTGTTGGCTATTAAACATTAATAAGCCCACCAAATAATGTTAATAATGTCATCATCAGCGTCAGACCCACCGCTGAGCCACATGGGTGGAGACATGGAAAGTAAAGAAAGTACAAAATTGTTGGGAAATATTCGATGATTTTTCTTCGCCTCACATGTCTCATACATTTATTCATAATTTATTTATGGGCCTGTGTGTTGGTCATAAACGAAAAACTCAATTGGTTTGCTGGTTAACAAATTTGCTATTTAATGGCAGCAATTACATCCGGTTGTTGATTTCGTGGGAGTATCGACGGCGCCATCGTGTGACATTTTGGTATTAAGTTTTTGACCAAATGTGAAGTTCACACTATATTCACATGCCTGCTAAGTAAATAGTGGCAAGAATATATAATTGGTTTTAGCTAGAATTTACTGTTACGTTAGTAAAAATGAGTAAGGATTGGTGAATGAAATGTTTAGGTCCTTTCAAAACAGCTGTGCCTTTTGCTCTCAGCAAGTGCTTGCGAGAGGGCTTAAGACAGCTGACTTTTGGATTTGGAAAATTTGGAAAAAAGTCATGTCTACCACGGTTTTGTAGATATACATATA